>JAODPA010045667.1:0-11777 GCA_025585075.1 Nepenthes mirabilis | reverse complement strand
TTATATGTAGGGTAAATTAAAGTCTACAAATGGGAAAATTAAAATAGGCCATAGAGTGACACAAAATGCTGTAATTGAGTTTTTATAATTTCCGGCAAAAAAATCTTTTAACATGCCCTTCGTCGTGGTCACACAAAAATGGACGAACGTGTGCGTTTTGATGATGTGATCTGCTCTGATAATGGCAGACTGCTAGTGAATGCTATCCGCAGATCTCAATCAGGTTGGATATACGAGCAGGGAGTATGCAAATTACGAGAGACTAGAAACTTCAATTCAAGGCCGCCATGAATGCTATCTTCTGTGCTAATACGCCTTACCCTACTGCCTCTTCCTTCTACCCATCTTCTGTTGCATTGGTTCCGGTCTCCCCATTTTCCTTTAAAAGCCCCAAACGTCCGCTCGCTAGATCTCTGACGCTTGAGAATACTGAAGGATCTGCCTCTGAAGAATCGGCCTCGGGATCTTCACAGACTCGTCGCCTGATTTTGCTTCGACACGCTGAGAGTTCCTGGGAAGATCGTTCATTGCGAGGTATTAATTTTCAAACTTCCGTTATCCGGTCCTTCCATTCATCTCCCTGTCTTTCCAAATCGTAATTGCCTTTATATTGGGATTGAGCTTGAGTTGAATGTGCTGTACGAACTTGTTCAATTCCGGAAATTAATGCTCAAGTTTGGCTGAGTGTGCACAATTAAATGTCTGGTAGTGTTGTGAAGTGTATTAGGGAAATTTCCTCGACCAGAGAGAGTATTAAAAGTATTACTCAACTAAATAGTGATGCCTAATCGGTCATATTGCTTCAATGCCCTCTTTACTATGGCCTTTCCAATACTATCCTTCAGAATTTCAAAGTTGCATAAAAAAAAAAAAAATTCTTTTTGGTAATATTTCATCCACTGGAATAGGATGATTTGTTTAACGACGAAACTGAAACGTTTTTGTGGTTTGTTGACACCAATGCATGCAGCAGTAGCTTTTCCCTCCCCACTTCTTTCAATAAATTAGAAATTTTGAGAAACAGGCTACAAATAAGAAGTGGAGGGGAGCCTGGAAAGTTGGCACACCTCATAATTACAGAAAAAGAGAATATCCCATTACGATACTTCCACCCTTCCCTTCCAACAGGAAAAAAAAAAAACCTGTTGTTTTGGCAATGCCTAAGCAATTTTGTTTGCAGATGAGTCAGTTCAGCAATTATTCTGACGCTTTGCACTAGTTTTGTTGTTATAACATGTAAGATGTACTACTTTATTTGTAGGTTCATTTTGGTGATATGATAAATAAAATGTTAGTGAGTATAAATGCAAAAGATAATACAAAATTTGCCCTTTTATGTTGGAGGTTGTGGTGGGAGTTGGAATGTGACTGACGACCATCAGTTAAGAGGGGAAGTGACCAACTCATCTACTGGATGATTGTTCATTTAATCTGTTTGCTTTTTGCCGGTTTTGTGCAATTTTGAGGAAATGGATAGGGTCCTTTTGGATCAAAAGTTTCTAGTGCATGCTCTATATAAGCTAAGCTTTGCAGTTGAACATTCCTTACTATTGCTTGACTCTTAGTTACCTTATTGATTGTGAACTTGGCTTTTATTGTTAATCAGTGCAATTCACAAAGTTTCAAAATATTTCAGTTTTCAATATTTTGATGCGTTGGGTTACCCATTATGTGTTTAATTTGGTGAAAAAACAAGGTAACGTGAGACATGAGGAGAGGATCATTTTGACTTCGATGCCTAGGGCACAAACCAAAATATCCCCTTCACCACCTGCTGGCCACTGAGAACCAGAAAGGATGATTCTAGTTCATTACTGAAAGCTTAGTTAAGGATCTCACGTCCTATGCAAAAAAGGACCTGATTCTTGAGGTTACTCTGATTCTAGGGTTGTCATCTTTTCTCTCTCATTTACCAGCCAAATGATCCTTACTCTCCTTGCCCTTGTACTGTAAAGACTCCGTTGTAAATCTAATTTTGCTATGATTGTTGATGAGTTGCTACGCAATGAATTCAATGCAAAGACTTTACATAGATTTTGGTCCATTCTTATTTCTCAGATATATTATCTGACCAAATACAAAGTTCTTTTTTTTTTTTTTTTTAATTTTTACTTGGTTGGCAGGTATTTGTTTGTTGAAATGTAGAAATTCCTTAGAGTTTTCAAAGTAAATTCAACGTGGTGAGCATTTGATTGTCTTTAGGCAATGTTTGGAATCCCTGCTCCCTGTAATAGAGAGAACTCTTAACTGAAAGCCAGAGACAGTTCCTGTGCTTTTCTGTCATTATAGAAATAGTTAAAGAGGCATTATTCAGACTCGGAAAAAAAGAAGAATGAGGGGTGGTGACACTTGGAAGCCACATGCCACCTGGTGGCTGAGGTTGCTGTTGCTAGAGCACCAGCTGATTGAAATGATAAAAAAGAGGAGAGAGAGAAAGCAGGCAGATGGAGAGCTGAAAGGAAATAGGCTGATGCAGGAGAAAACAAAAGAAAAGCAGAAAGCAAAACAAGAAGAGAATATGTGGCCAATTCATTTGTTGAGCTTATCTTTTGTTGTCTCATAAATCATATGAGAAATATATGACTTCTTTTATTTGTTGGAAATCATCAATTTGTGAATTGAATATATGAAAAATAATTGGATCCATGTGAATTTTTAAAGAGGAATTATGTTATGGAATTTTACTTTGAGCCTAGTCATGAAAAGGGCTACCTGGGAGAGGGCTACATAATATAAGGTGGAGCTATCACAAAGCAGGAAAATGTATACCTACTATACTAATGGAGCTTCGTAAGGTAGAGCTATCAGGACAACGATTACAAATGCAATTATTGTTTTGTACCCGGCAAGGCTACATATAGGTTATTATGATCTACATGGTGGTTTCATGACAATTGATTTTACCATTGATATGTCTCCATTTTTTTGAGATGGTCATTTAGGTGTGTATGTTTATTCTTTCCTGTTGGAAGCTATTAAGATCATGTAATTATTTATATCTTTGGATGCCAATTTAAGTTTATTGTTCCCTCATTATTTATTGGCCTCAATTCTTAAAGAATAGATGTTTTAATTGTCTTTCTTATTTGGCTATTTGTAGTCACCCCTTATTTAACATTTTAAGTTCAGAATTGCTGAACTATTTTTGGGGATGATGTCATTGTTGGATGAGTTGTTATGGAATTTGTAGATATTCATTTATTTATTTTTTGGTGACTGTTTATGATTTGTGACGAACCAACCTGGTTGTGTCGGGTTTGTGGCATGACGATTATTCTCTTCCCAGGAAATTAATTTCCTGGACTGATTGATTGACCTCCTGTTTTTTCAAAGCAGCCTGGTCCATTGTGGGTGAAGATTTTGCTACTTCTATATTGCACTTCTTCAGTTTAGAAAAATATGCTCAAGTATATCAATTATCAATGCAATCTCAGCCACCCTTTTTCCAAAATTATAATAAGCTAGTTATCAACCGATAACCTGTTACAAGGTCTTTTTTAAGATTCCTTCTAAGAGATTGTGGATCTAACCTAAACGTACTTTTTTCAAGAAACTAAGTACTGGTGAAAGTGTCTCTCTTTGTCATAATATTGTGAAACATTATGAGGCGGTCTGTCCTAGATGTATGTTGTAGTTAGATATTGGAGAGTCCTCTATAACTTAATTGAATGGATTTTCTTGGAGCAGCTATTGCATGTCTATGGGTTTCCCTTTTCATATCCAATGAGTAACAGCCTGAACCAGTACTACGAAAACTAAGGTTGCACATATTTAATGGTGAGTTCCATGGTTATCTTGTCAGCCAAGAGAAGATTGAGTCAGGAGGATTCTATCTCCATTTACCTATTTTTGTTGGGCATATAATACTTGTAAAGAAATTTAGGAACTTTGCACTAAATCCAAAATTCAACTTCCATCCAAGATGCTCTAAATTAAATATAGCTCTTCTTTCTTTGTGATGATTCATTAATATTTTGCAAAGGTGATATTGATTCCCTCTCATTTCTTCATGGTTGCTTCTTGCAGTTCTGTGTGTCTGATCTTCAAGTGAACCTTACTAAGATACTCAGATCTGTTTGTGGTGTCACTGACGAGAGCAAAAGTGGCTAATGCTTAATAAATTTGGATTCTGTGGAGGCTCTCTTCCAGCTAAGAACTTAGGAGTTCCCCTTTCTGCGAGTAGATTAGCGTACAATTGGTTAAAGGGGCTTCCAATTCTTGAGAGTGTCATATATGTAGCCTTACCCCGGATTTTAGAGAGATTGTTTTTGTGTTTTGAGCTAGGGACGTCAAGGTCACAATGAAGTTACACCAGTGGCCAACCTCAAATAGACAAAATCCTTGCTGGAGTTAAAAGCTCGATTGCTAAATACCTCTCTCATGCAGGAAGATATCTTCTTGGACAATTAGTCCTTTTCTGCCTACAGCTGTACTAGACTAGCATATTCTTGCTACTCTAAGAAGGTTTTAAAAAGAACTGGATAGTATACGTGGACAATTGTGTTGGAATAGAAAAGATATGCATAGAAAGAGGACTCTGCCATCTTGGGATGTTGTGCGCTGCCCAAATAAAGGATGAGGATTGGGATTCAAAAGTAGTGCTATATGGAGCCTAAGCCTTATCTAAACATCTATGGCATTTGTCCTATGTATATGACAAAGAAAACCTTTGGATTGAGTGCGATTGGGAAATGTCGCAATTGAAAATTCACATACTTGGGGGTTAATCTGACAGTTAAAATCTTTGAGAATTAGGGTTTGGCATAAAATGAGCAGAGCAGCAGATAATTATCATTTTTCTGCTCTACTGTATTAACTGCAGAGTATGGAGGAATTCAAAAGAGGAAATTACATGTGATTGATTACTCCCCATATTCTAGCCTAAGGTATTTCTAACAAATCCCCATCCTCTAGTTATGATATTTTTCGGTTATGATACTTCCAACGACTGACAACTTCCCCATATTATTTCCTAGTATATTTCTTTCCTAACAACATTACTTTCATTACAAAACCTATTATTGTATTTTGAAATAAGCTACATGGAACTCCACTTTTGGGCTGCTGGAAACCTGAACTCATGGTTAGCAATGTAGAAGAAAGATTCTCTTCCCTCTTGATGACTTGTTGGCGTGACCTAACAAAGAGATGTTTTCATTATTGTCTAGTCTAATAATTGATTTCCCTCATCTGGTCGAATTGCCTTAGTTGTTTTCTTCTTTTACAATCTCTTTCAGTCAATTAACTTGGACCTATGTTAATTTGGTGGAGTTGATAGATGACTAGTTGAGTTTTCTTTGATTGGATGAGGGTTCTGCATCATGGTGGCTTCAATCCACTTATGTCAAAATGGATAATATATGAGGAGCTTGGAGTGGTACTGTTTCTTGTTCTGGACTTTGGAGAAAGTTGCCAGTTGCTACAGGTAAGCTACATCTGAGATTTAGTTCTCAGCAGAATATTCAGCAGCAGTTCCACAATGGTGTTATAAGGGTAAAATCGTGAGCTGGGGAAACCATAGAGAACAAGTGAAGTGGACAATGGTCTCTGGTCTAGAGCTAGCATAATAACCATGCTTTTGTCGTCTGCCTAGTTGTGCACCAAAAGCTAGCAACCTGAGATAGAATGAAATGCCATGTTATAAGGGTAAAATTGTGACCTGGGAAACTATAGAGAGCAAGTGAAGTGGACAATAGTCTCTGGTGTAGTGGTAGTATAATAACCATGCTTATGTCATCTGGCTAGTTGTGCACCAAAAGCTAGCAACCCAATATAGAATGAAATGCCATGTTATACATCACAATCAGTGTATGCCATGCAATTTGAATGGGGAAGAGCACCACCATCTCTTCTTTTGCTGCTCTTAGTCCATGTCAAATCTCTGCTGAATAACAGTGTGACTGGCATCAGAGGTTGGGGAAACTCCTTGAAGCTGAGGTGAACTGGTTACGTGAACAGGACAGTTAGAACTCTTCAGTGGAAAGCTAAAAGATCTGTCCATGCTATTCTATCTGGGCTGAGAGTAATACCAGAATTTATAACTCAACACACTTCAGAAAACAACAGATTGTGAAAGCAATCAAAGCAGTGTGCTTACCACACTGTGATGGCCAAGACTAGGGAAAGTTGAATAGAAAAGATGGCTGGAACAGCTGTAGGAGTTTATGTAAGATAAATGTTGTCATGGTGTCTTGCAGTAATTGTCTGCCAACCAAGGTTATGCCTAGGGACATTGAAGTGTTGTTTCTGTTGGAGTTTGGTGGAGTTTGTAATTCTTTTTTAAAGATATTGATTAAAGTTCAACTGGCATACTGTAAAAAATTATAGGAGGAAAAAAAAATTGGGACGGAGGTGGTGGTGGAAGGCTGGCACAGGGGCAGCGATTGGCTGTCGACGGTGGTGGTGGTTATTGGGAGTGGCACTGGGAGGGTAGCGTTCTCTCTTTTTCTCCTCTCTTTCTTTATCTATTTGTGTTACTTTGTAAACTTTATCCACATCACAACTAATCCAATCATGCCCCAAGTCTAGAACATGCTATCAATATTTCTAGATTTTTATACTGAGTAAGCAGTTGCATATGGATTATGTAGGCTTGGGTATGATGTTCAAAGTGTTAGAAGGTGGAATTTTTAATTGTAAGTTATACTAAAGACTAGTGCAATAGAATATAAACGTTTAGGAGCAAACTATCTAGAAGCTGAGTCTTGCCGTAGCAATAAGGTTGCTCCTTTATGTTGTGGATGTCAGAATTTTAAATTACAAAGCAACCTTTTTGTGCTGTAGGGATAATGTTATATATATCTGACTCTTCCTAGAGAGTATGGGAAATCTCATGCACTGTACCAACTTTTTTAGAAGAGAAGTGTGAGATTTTGGTGCATCCTTTGGCTTCTACAACTATTATCTTTCACACGAAAGAAAAGAATCTCCAAAGGGAGAAGAGAAATGCAGTGGTGGAGAGCAATTAGTTCTGAAGAAACAGCAAAGTACCAAATTCTCAGAAAAAATGCCCCTGAATTCCTTAGGGAAATGCCTTAAGAGGTATATGTGGCTTCTGCTCAGAATTAACAAAGACAACTTCATCCAAAGCAAATGTAATGATTTTGAATTTCGTTATTTAGGTCATTGAAATTTCATACAATGGTGGCACGGAGCAGGAGGTCCCACAATGTATGCAGTTTTATTCCTGCATTTCCATGGTCTTAATATAGAAAAAAAAAACATTGTAATTTATATAGTTGAGGCTCCTGTCTTGAGTTTCAATTCCAATGCTTTTTTACAAGTGTATATTTTCCATTTTCCATAGAAATCCAATTTGCCTACTATGGCCATATTTCTCCTTGATATGTCCTAGAAAGATAAATCAATGCTCTAAATCTTTGGCTTCGGTGCTGGTTTTCCTAGATCACGATCGCCCTCTCAGTAAAGATGGACAAGCTGATGCTATCATTGTTTCTCATAAGCTCCAAATGTTGGGTTGGTTGCCTGAGCTCATCTTATCTAGGTTAGGTTAATAGTACAAAACATTGATAATGATTGATCTATGACACTGAATGTTTGTTATCATATCATCTCCACATCATTCATTTGAATTTCTCCTTTGGTTTATTTTTGTAGTGATGCTGTCAGGACAAGGCAAACACTTTCGATAATGCAAGATCAAGTCAGATACTTCTTAGATGCTGAAGTTCATTTTATTTCAAGTTTTTATTCTATTGCTGCATTGGATGGCCAGACTGCTGAGCACCTTCAACAAATCATATGCAAATTTGCTAGGGACGAGGTTCTTACAGTTATGTGAGTTCACTTGCTGCACAAATGATGCAGGGAGGGTTTATGAGCCCTAGGATACTAGAAGATTTGAATTTATATTGATTTCTATGCGCTAGTTGGATAGACTTAGTATATTTTCCTTATCGCACTATCATTGTTTTTGAATTTTACATATCGTTTTATTTACTGATTTTCATGCATCTATTACAAGAGAAGGATACCTATATCCTTCATAGACTTGAATTGTCATTTGAATTTCCAGATTATGGAAATTCTGTCTTCCTGTCTCTAATTTTTCTTTCTTCCCTGTTTTTATTGATTTCCCATTTATTTCCATGTTATGCTGATTTTTCATCTCATTCCTCCCATCTCACCCCTTTCCTTACTTCTGCTTCCATCCTACTACAAATTGGTATCAAAACCAAAACGTCTTGATTCCTTTACTATCCCCACATCCTTGGTTTCGATCTCTGTATTATACTAGCTACTTTGTGACTAAATTAAAACAAAAAGGCAAAGAAACAAGCAGAAGTATCCAGTTTTTCCATAGCTACTGCCTCTTTGCTACTACTGCCAACATGTGGGAGTTCTTTGAATCCGTATAAGGCGATATTGTGATTTCAAAATTTGTGGAAGATTGTTGAAAAAGGCTACACGGAACACTGGAGGATGAAGATTCCTTTGAAGTTTTATCATCCATATATAATGAATTGGTGTGTTATATTCACATCATAACGTATGAACACTAAGAATTAACATTCATGTCATAACCTTTGGGGTATGTTGTGAAAGGGCCAGAAGTTGAAGTTTTGGATTTAAGAAAGCCTTGTCAAGCTTGAAGCAAGCATCAAAGGCATAGAATCCCATAATTAACGAGTATTTCCTAGAGAGTAAATTCTTCAAGTGTCGTCATGAGCATACCCATTGCACAAAGGCCAATGACAATTGGGGTATTTTTATTAATTGCTTATATGTAGCTGACTTGATATTTATAAGCAATAGTCATAGCATGGCTGAAGAATTCAAGCAAGTTATGTTTCTATAGTTCAAGACGACAGGCATTGGCCTTATGCTTCACTACCTTGGCACTTAAGCAGATTGTGAATGGGATTTTCATCTCTTAAGAATTATGTTAAAGAAGTTCTCAAAAATTTCAAAACTGATGATAACAATTCGGTTAGTACCCTCTTGAAATGTGGAATCAAATGGTGAAATGGTAGAGAACAGATAATTAATTTGCACAAGGCTGGATATTGTCTTTGGGGTTGGGCTGATTAACTAAAAAGTATAGTAGATTTAATAGTTGTCTGATAAAATTTTCACAAACCAATCTTAATATAATTGTCCAAACCTGCTTACACTATCATATGTGTTACGTCATTGTTAATCTTTAATTTGCACAAGGTCTGATATTGTCTTTGGAATCGGACTTAATAATTAAAAAGTATAGTATATTTAGTATCTGTCTGATAACATTTTCACAAACCAAACCTTAATACAATTTTCCAAACCAACCTACATTATCATGTATGTCATGTCATCATTAATCTTTCCACTTTCTTGAATTACTGATGTAAGGAAATGAAATTTACGTAGTTATGGTTGCTGATATTCATCTTTTTGGCATCATATGTCTCCTGCTTACTGAATGTGTCGTCTCAAGAATTTCAGAAGCCTATTTTAATAATTGTACAGGTGTATGGGCCATAATAAGGGATGGGAAGAAGCTGCCTCCATGCTCACAGGCAGTTCTGTAGAATTGAAGACATGTAATGCTGCTTTGCTCGAAGCAACGGGAAGATCCTGGAAAGAGGTAGGATTTCTTCAGCCATCATCTATATTAATATGCCTGTAGTTCCTTTTATGCCAAAATATTTAGTCATTGTTCATTTTGATAAGAGAGCTAAAGATGTAAATATTGGTTGATATGTATCAGTGTCTAGTCTTCCAATATTGATATTTCATAATATTATGACAATATCATAATATGTTATTGTATCGGCGATATATTAGCTAGTATTTAAGATATCGATTGATATTACTCAATATTTAGCTAATATGTTGACCGATGTGCCCTTGCCAACTTACAAAAGTTTTTGAATTTTTTTTTAAAATATATCTAATGTTGATATATTTTGTTCAATACATTTAATACTGTTACAGCTACAATCAATATTAATATTGGTATCAATATGGATATTTTTGTTGAATTCACACGAGTGACACTGCACCTAGTGTCACCATTACTTTCTCTATCCAAGTGGTGAGAACGAATGCCACAAGATGAAGCAACAGAATTCATTTTTTTTTTATCCTTTTTCTTTTGATGCAAATCATGACAATAATTTTGGGGTAGAGGGAACAAAAATACACTATAGAAGGTATAATAAAAGCAGC
Organism: Nepenthes mirabilis; assembly: GCA_025585075.1. NCBI lineage: Eukaryota > Viridiplantae > Streptophyta > Magnoliopsida > Caryophyllales > Nepenthaceae > Nepenthes > Nepenthes mirabilis. The sequence goes on along the minus strand of JAODPA010045667.1, from coordinate 1,607 downwards.
AAGAAATCTAGTTCCCTTTGCATGCCATGACTTTCCTCACAGACCCTCCCCCCCCCCCCCCCCCCAAAACAAAAGAAATTAAAAAATTAAACATTAAAGATGGGGAAACTTGCTTGACGGCTTTGAGATCCCACTTCAGTGAATTGTATTATCTGTGGATAGTGATTGGGCATAGGAACTTCCTGGAGGACAAATCTTGTCATGTGAGGGAAACTTGATAATTTAGCCTTAGCACAATTATAAGGTTGATTCATTTTAATATGGAGATTATGGGTTCAAACCATATAAATGGCCTCTCTGCATAGTAGGGTAATACTGCACCATTTGATCCTCCCCCTAGAGCCTACAATATACCTGTACTGGGTCAACGCTTTCTTCTTTATGTTTAATTTTTTGGTATCTTGGTAATCTGAGTAATGGAAAGAAACGTGGAACGTATCGGGTACTTTCTTAACATTAAATAACAAGAAGGGAAAAAGCCACGCGTTGAAGATTCCTTCCTACAATATTTGCCGAGTTTCGGTTACAGCAAGCCCATTAAATACCTTAGGTTATAACACCTTACAAGTGAAAAAGTCAACCAACAAACAAGTATGGGAGCAAAAGATATGAAACAACCAATATAAACGGTCTACACGATAGCTAGAATGACATCCAAAATCAACAAAAAATAGAACACAAATCATAGTCCAAATGGATTGTAATTGCTTTCTCTTTTTCTTTTCTCTCCTCTCATTCTAATTGGCACCCTAAGTGTTTAGGAAGCAAACTGAGAGTCTTTTCTAGAAGAAAGTGTGCAATACTATCATCCATTGAGATGAGAAGCATTCCCTTACCCAGTTTGCTTTTGTTCCTAACCGGTTAAAACCTCTCATCCATATGCCACATGAACTCTGCTGCTTTGCTTATAGAAAGAATCATTCTTATATGCCCATTTACATGAGATATCGCCCTTCATTCGTTTTCTCCTCTACTCTTGAATTTTAAGGGAGACTTTCTTCGTTCTTTTGCCGTGGAATTCAGTTGTTTGGTAAGAGCTGAATTCTTTTCCACCTCTTTTGCCTTTGAAACTGAATGTATGCAAAGATTTCATCTTGCCAATCCCACCCAGTAAGGAAGGACTTAATTCGGTTTATTTTTCCTTATGGCAGCGACAACATGATAAGTTGGACGAGTAGCATATGTGAACGTATCAGCCAATTACTATACATCTTCCTTAAGTCATTTGGAGTTGGGAATTCAATCTCAAAAATTTTCATTTAATTTCTGTAGTTTTGACGAGTGTGAAATTTGCAGGCATTTTCGTCGGCAGGATTTGGCGGTTGGAAGCTCCAAGGGATTGTTAAACCCACATAGCAGCCTGAGAATATTTTCCTATTAGTCTGTCCTATCCTATGTTAATTCCAGAAATTTTTTTTTTTTTCAACTCGTAGTATAAAAAGATCATGTTGTTATTTTCTATGGGTGTTTTTATTTTTGTAAAGTTTTTTATTATAGTAAATTCAATTTCCTAAAAAGTAATTTTGTTGGTACCAAAGGACACCCTCAAATGACGTGTTAACATATTTATCTATTTATATTAACAGGTTTATATAAGAAGAAATCAT
>JAODPA010045656.1:0-11777 GCA_025585075.1 Nepenthes mirabilis | reverse complement strand
ATTATTTTTTAATTATATTTTATTTATTATTTTTATATGCTTTAATTATATTCGATAAAATTTTTGATGGAACTCATGAGACTGATTTGGTAGCTGATTTTTTATCTTGTCTCGTTCAAAACAATACGCGACAGATGCAGATTGCTGAATACGCAGTAGCGCTTGCATCATAAAGAGGAAAAAGGGGAAGGAATTGACAGGGAAGGAAGGAGGAGAAGTGCAGGTATCTCAGAGAAAGCTAGCACGGGCTGGATCGTGCACTGACGATAATCTGCCTGCAAAACATCTCCTAATACTTGAAGAAACCGTAGCGACCCGAAGCATCCGACCCGAGACGAACAGAAGGGGGTAAATGGATTTTGCAGAGATGTGGGTGATCTTCGGACCCGCCGTTGCCGGTGTCGTATTTGGTGCCGGATGGTGGTTTTGGGTCGACGCCGTGGTTTGCAGTTCCGTCACGATTTCCTTCGTTCACTACCTCCCAGGTTTTGCCCCCCTCTCTAATTTTTCACTTTCTGTGTACTCTTTGGCTAATCTGACGCGATCTTCTCTATGCTTAGGCATATTTGCTTCTTTGGCTGCTTTGATGTTCAATTGCGTAAGAAAAGAGGACATTGATTACTCTCCCTACGAAGAAGGCGAGTGGAGGTAATTTTATTTTTTTTCAATTATTGCCTAATTCTCTCTCGATTCCTTTTGGTGCATAGTTTTCTGCAAATGGTATAAATATTGATATTGCAAATGAAACTTTCGTCGAATTATTGCTGTCTCCGCTGAGGTGTGATAGCGTGATCTGGGCTGGGTATTAGCTTTGACGCTGATATGCTTAATTTCACACACATGCTTCCTAAAAATGTCTGCAATATGGTATGATTTAATTACCAACTGTTGGGCAGCAACCGAGTAAATCAACATCATGGGTGGCTAAATGAAGCTGCCAACGGTTGACAATTATCTCTCGAGGAGGATCATGATAGGTTAGCGACTTCATTTCCTTCAATATTATGGGGGTTCTTCTACTCCCGGTCTTGTTGAATGTGATGTTCAATGGTGATCATATGATGCAACTTTTTACCATTAGAAAGATTTTGTTTTAGACACTGGAAACATAGACATGAAGCAAATTAAAATAAGTTAGACGCTTACAGCCTTCTGTTCTGGCGGGATATGAGTATAGATTTAGATTTTGTATGAGCCCTTTTCTCCCTTCCTAGGTCAAGTTGACTAAGTTGTTCCTGTAGCTTATTATTGGGACAGGGATGATTAGTTGAGGGTTCACTGTATTGCAGTGTTCATCAAGATGCCTTCTCCATCCCTTCATATTTTGTTGCTTCATTGGTATGTGGGGTTTTCTGTCTACCAGCATCGTGTATCCCAACATTTTTGGCAGCCTATTTGAACTGATGTATTGGCTAGGTGTATCCCAGCATCGTGTATCCCAGCATGGGTTAGCTAGGTGACTGATGTATTGGCTAACAAGGATACTAGAACACAATAACCTTGTTGAAATTGTTATGAAATTTGTTACTAAAAGAATAGTAAATGCCAGACTTTAACATAGACGGAATTGGGTTATTAACAAAGTCAAGCCATGGTATGAAACTTTCATTTGCATCTTAATATTTCTGAAATGATATCGGTTTTAATTTGGCTGTATGTTGTTTTTCCGTATTTGTTAAGAGCTTGTATTTTCTTGACCATGGTCTTGTTAGTTGTTCTTGAAAGCCAAATTCAAGTTAATTACGTCACTGCTGTCTCATTTTAGTATCCTATAAACTAATGCCTAGTTGCCAGGCATCAAGATTCCAAGATGGACTTTCAGGTTAAGACTTAGTAAGCTATTCTATAGTAGAAATGGTTCATGTTTCTACATTCCTAAATGGTTCTTGCTTTCCTCATCCTTTTGGGGCTTCCAGACATTTTTTTCTGCTGATATTGTTGAATCCACTTAACTAAAATACTAGTGGCATGCACATTAGGATAGTATTTAGGAGCCTGCCTTCTCTGATAGGGTAGACCATCACTGATCGATCTGACTCTTATCTGTAAAGAAATGTTTGTTTAACTCTTTTTGCAATTATCTTTTTTTTTGGGGGGGTGGGGCACAGCTGGGGTAGTTGAAAATATTCAAATAAGAAGGAAATACAAGGAATGACAGCTACATATTCCACGAGGTCTTTCTTGGTTGCTGGAAATGATAGAATTGTGTTAGCTCTTGCAATTGGCTGGTTGCCACTTCATCTACCTTAACAATTCTAGTAATTGTGATGTGGCCTATCCATTAGTGCTTCCTCAATCAATTTCAATGGTTCACTTCCTATTTTCTTGGCTAAAAAATGTACATGGGCCACCACCTTCATGGGTTACGAGAGTTTCCCTGCACTTGAAGTTGCTAGCACAGGACATTTGTCAAAAGAATCTTTATTAGAACTGGAATACCTGATTTGAATGTAATTTATTTGTGGATGTGATTGTAACGGATATTAGATAGCACACTCAAATGTAAAAGGTGGATAGCATACTTGAATAGGTGGCATATTTGATTTGATTGGGTTATGTGTTATTGGGTTTTTGTGTGTTGTATAAGAACTATATGAAATTATATCCTTTATGGATCGCCAGGATCATCACGTTATGTCATAATTTTATAATGGAGAATTAAATATTTGTAATATATCTGAATTATTACTTAAAGTTATTTTCAAATAACTTGGAACTGGTCTCTCTTCTTTCACCCTTATCTCACCTTCTTCATGGGAGGTCACAGAATTTGTGTATGGAGAAAGATTGTGTACGTTTTTTTTTTTTTTGAAAATTTTCTTAAATTTAGAAATAATGTGAAGTTTTAAAATTTCATAAAATTTAAATCAGAAAATCACTCATTATAATTAAGAAAACTGTCGCTCATTATTCTCAATTAACAAGGGCAATTCTATCACTTAAAGAATTGTAAAAAAATCAATTCCTTAATTACAAAAATGACATTCTTTTCACCAAAGATTGGGTTAACCAAGGAAATAACTCCTCTAAAAAAGTATAACAAAATTGTTTGGGATTGTAATATTTAATTATTTCAATAAATTACTAAATATGGATAATATCATGTGAAGCAATTCTAACATGTGTACTGTGGGTTCGTTCGGCCATGTGAGTGCTTGAGTTCAGATACTTGAGCAAGTTTGTAATATTTCTGATGCTCTATATTTGCATGTAGTACTATTTGGAAAGGTGGTTCTAACATTGCTCATATACTTTTGGAAATTGCAGATTGAAGCTTTGGCTCTTTCTTGCCTATGTCATAGCCTTTGTCTCTCTTGCTGCATCTGTTGGTCTACTGATACAGGATGCACTGGAGAAATCAGGCCCTTCAGCATGGACAGGCACTGCAGGTGTCTTGCAGTGTGTATTTGTGCTAATCAGGTTGGCATTGTTGGGAATTCCTATTTGTATTCCATGTGCATATTCCACTCAAACTCCTCTCTCCTCCTTTTACACAGTAAGAAGAGAGAAAGAGTTTGCTGCATTAATAGTATGTATTTGCCTTGACCTAATCAAGTTTGCTTATTCTTTGGAGAATTTCTTCCATGTGCATATTCCACTCAAACTCCTCTCTCCTCCTTTTACACAGTAAGAAGAGAGAAAGAGTTTGCTGCATTAATAGTATGTATTTGCCTTGTAGTAATCAAGTTTGCTTTTTCTTTGGAGAATTTCTTGTTCAAGAAAGGATTCTAATAGAATTCAGTAATAGGAATGCAAGTCAAGTGTGATATGGCATTCAAGGCAGCCTTACATGAGTGTTGGCTTAAGGTTAGGTTAGTCAATCCGGCTCGAGACGCGTTCGTTGACAAAACCGCCGTAGGAATGGATACCTTTCAATAGAGCAAAGAAGAATAAAAAGGGGGAAATCAACATTTCTTAGTGAAATATGTTATTTTAGAATCAATTAGCTCCATAGATGGACAACAATCCTTTTTTCTCATCTCTATGACTTCTTTCCTCTTTTCTATCTCTCTTTCCCTAATATGTGTACCGTTGATTGTTATATTTCCACTCATTTTCATTAAAGTGCATGGCAAATTTCTCATGAATTACTTTACAGTGGTGGGTGAGTGCCCGAGTTATGATATCTCTTTATTCCCTCTTCTTTAGGTAGTGATGGCCAGTCTGGTGTGAGGGAATGTATGGACTAGGAAGGAGATGTTAAAACGGGTACCAGATTGGTGATTGGTCCAGTAACAGAACTATAAGTTTCGGATCAAATATCAGAGTTAGGATTGTTAGAGGCTGGATTGTCAAAATGTCATTATGTCTGAAGGTCCATACTGTTAGAGAATGCCTAATGTGTCAAGTCTAAATTGTCATAGATCCATCTGTCAAAAGGACGGGATGTCAGAAGGCCTTGCCACACCGTCAGAAAGTTAGACCAACGGTGCCCGGGACCGTGACAGCTATCCTAAGGTACCCCTAGGATGTCTCCACTGGCATCCTAGTATGTCTCTACCAGCATTCTATTATCACTCCACGATGTCCGACTTGTTAGACCCTAGGAAGCATGGACATTCTTTCGGGCTCTAAGTGTCGGTGTTCGACACGCCTTGAACATGTGTTAATTTATTTTTTTTGTTTGACACATTCTGATCACACTCCGGAACGTCTGACACGTTTTGGACACACACCGGACATGTCCTAACACGTTTTGGACACTTTGAATAATTTTATATTTTTTTAAAAACTATTGGTTATTTTTTAAATTTTAAAAAATATGTGCCGTTTTATAATCTTAAAAACTTAAAATTATACATCTCTATTTCATTTCTGTCAATAGTCTCCATTCCTCAGGAATATCTCAAAGTCAAAAGAGATTTTTTTTTTTTTTCATAGTAGACAATGATTTTCTTTTACCAAATTTTCATAGGATATAAAGTCATAACTCATAAAAGAAGATGTGAATACGGAGGTAAAACAAATGATGGCGATAACACAACTGATCTTTCATAGAATAAAGATTTAATTTTTTTTATCACAAATTTAATATAAAATAATAGTGTTCATTAACTATAAAAATTATAAGCTATAATTTAGTTTACGTGTTCCCAACGTATTGTATCATTAATTTTTATAAAATAGCATGTCACCGTATCGTTGTTGTGTCGTATCCTTGCCCCATGTTGGTTTTTGTACTTCATAGTTCAGACCAAGATGCCTAATGTGACTTCACTGCCATACTACTTTAGCTCCGCCTACTTCCTATTGTGTGTGAGTTGTTAGACAAAAGTGTTAGACCAAGGCGCCTATTGTATGACTCTGCCACCATCCTAGTATGTTTCCACCTACGGGCTAGTATGACTCTTTTGGCGTCCTATTATGGCTCCAAGATGTCCAAGACGTCCGGGGTGTCCAAGATGTCAGAATATCAAAAGGGTAGAGATGGTCCACTACAAGGCCATATCTGTACAAATCAGAAGTTAGTCAATTGACTAGCAGTTGTATTTCCATTAGGCTTATGATCATTATAGTAGCATTCAGGCCTTGGAAATCAAGGAAGTACAGCGTTGGCTGATCAAGGCATGGAGGCCACGTTTCACTAGCTAGGGAAACAGCTGCCTTCATTCCCCCACGATCCCACACTGGTATTCTTGCTTGGTAGTTTTAGGATAGACCTAGAGCCTTTACAAATGCGAGGCTCATCTGCCAAAAATCAACAAGTCTTATCAAGTTGAGAAGTCCAGAAGGAGCCAACAAGTGCATAAGTCCAAAATTGGCTAAATTGTTCTCAGCACCTCCAGAAAATGATCCTAAGGCTGAAGGCTTCCCACCTAATCCTCCTCTTTCTTCCTCTTCTCAAGAGAAATTGTTGTAGTATGCATCTGAAGTTGCTCCTGCAGCAGCCAGGAGTTCTATTACAACAGAAAGCAGTAACAGCTGCAACTACCAAACAAAAAATTTGAGGGGCGAACTGAAATCTTTTATTGCAACCAAACAATCTGACACCATCTGTTATAGTATGCATCATCCAATAATTGAATTGATCTGTGCCTTTACAACAATTATCTCTGGATAAGTCTTGAATCCTGACTTGAAGCAATGCGAAGCATCTGCAAGTAACACAGAAGCAAGCTGCAATATCTACGTGGCCTCCATCCATCTGTACTGCTTGTGCAGAAGTGTACAAAATCATTGCACTTGGTTGCCGCTATTCGTTTTGATTCATGTAGCTAGTTGTTATAAGGTCAGACCAGCTTCAGTAGCAGTAGCCTTTTTACTGCATTCATATAATCCACTTCTTGTAATACTGAGTTTAGGAGTTACCCATTTCTGTATTTGGCTTCCGTTATATCAGTTTGAAATTCTTGCTTCTTTTTATTCAGATTTTCTTACTCAATTTGAATCTGCACTAACCGCACTATTCTACTGCAAATCACTGAACTTACACCAGCTGCATAGCATTCAGATGATGCTACAAGTTTCCAACCCCTGCATCTGGTCCTTACCAATAAAACACCATAGCATGACAATTGATTTTACATTCTTTGTTGTTCATTCGTTAGTGTGCATCCGAGTTTCTAATAACTCTATTTGGCTGAACACCAACTTTCTGCACACATCACAGCAAAAAAGCCATTCCATTAACTTCTTCATAGCACCAGCCACACCAAACTTATTAGCTAAGGATCTAATTCAGAAAGGATTTGAGAGACACTCATACTTCCTCCTTTATCACAACTATCAAAGGTAAACATGGCATCCATAGGTATTTTTGTTGCTCAATTCACTACTATTTCCTTATCTACAGCTCAAGCATTGTTACATGATGTGTTTGTTTCTTTTGGCAACACTGACAACATACAAGTATCCAAGGTAAGGGCATTGTTCAACGCTGGAAGCGCAACAGGTCCTGCACAGATCCAACAACTCATTCATGACAGCTATGAGTGTGGGAGCTCCACCTTGTGCATCACATATTTACCACAACAACTGGTCATTAGCATCCTTGAAATTCCATGACCACTTCAATGTTATGACAACGTGGTTACACCAACAAGCTTCCTAGCATTTTGGAACCACCATAGCTCACAAAGGTATGATCAACAAGTAGAGGAGGCCTTTGGACCTCATGGCAGAATCTCATACATGCATGTACACTCACAAGTTGATAAGCCTGTTATCATTGGTTATTAGAGCCCATATAAAGCAAGATGTGCAAGAAATATGTTGTATGAAGGAGTTTACGGACAATGCTGTCCTAACAACATTCTATTATTTTTTCATATGCTTATCCTCCTGGATTATGTCAAACAAATCATCATCTTGAGTCACACATCACTTCATCTGGCTCTCCTTTCTTCAGATCTCAGAGGTCATTGCTAGATATGTATTCTCAATTCTCCTATCAACAATCTCCAGCTGTCAGTCTAGCAACCAAGAGCAATGATCAGAACAGCAACATGGCTGCCAACTTCTTTATTCTACAATCCAACTATTCTTTATTCTACAACCCAACCAATATATAGCAGAACAGATTCAAAAGCATACATCTTCTACACGAGAGGATATTCCAGACAGTTCTTTACAAAGGCTGAAAACACAAAAGCAACAATCAAGAGGAGACAACAAGGACCCAGATATGAATATGCAAGATACAGAACACCAAGCTCAAGACCCTGCAATCAGAAAACAGATTCGGTTATGCAACTGCTGGATGAAGGCACCACAGTCATCAAGAAACATCCCAACAATTCATCAAGACATGAAGCCGGATCATCAATTGAATTGTGTCATGCAAATGCAGCAATGATAGATATCATCCCTTCCAACACAGAAGTAAACAGCACCAACAAAATGAAGCCACTGTTAGCAGCTTTATTGATCAAAGGAGGAAGAACAAATACAGATTACTCATCTTCCAACATTGCAAGCTAAGTGGTCGGATGATAATCAACATTTCGGTTGCAAGCCATGACCAAGTAAATTGTCTTCAACGAATGGACGGATTTGGTTATAAACTCATAATCTTGTTTGACAAAGAAGTCACTACATCTTGCTAGTTTAGTAGTGTAATATTAGAGACTAGCATTAGTTCTTCATTGTTATAGTACTTAGGACAAAAGAATCAAGGAACTATCTTCATAACATCCTTGGGAAAAGGATACTACTATGGAGGAAGTATTGTTATGTAATCATAATAACAAGTAGCGGGCCATCTTATAGTAGTAGAAGAGTACTATATCAAGTATGAAGAATTAGTAGTCATAAAGGCCTATTATGGTAAATAGAGTTGGAAGAGTTATTAGCCTATATATATCTCTACTTGCTTGTAACGTGGGTATTGTGAATGAAGATGAATGAAGTATGATGAGTTCCTAATACTCTTGATGTTGACTCTTTCCCTAATCCCCTTTTTCTTTCCCTTTTCTTCTTTTATGATCCAGATCCCCCTTCCTCTCCTTTTCCTCTAATTCTTTCTTATTTCTTAATCCTATAATACGAGTTATATAGTAGTTTCATCTTGGCTATTATGTAACACCCTTATAGGGCATGGAGCTTGTCCTCTAAAAACCCCGAAGTTGTTCTCCATGCCTAAGATCATCATTTCTGTTATGGAATATGTTGTCATTTCTCAACCTTTCTTATTTCAGTTTGGCTGGCTCAATAGTGACTTTAGCATCGGAAGGCAGTCCAGGGAGATATCCGACCCTACAAACTCTTGTTTGTGTTTATGACGTGCAGGATCCACAGATTATTTGATCCAGAACCATCTAGAAATCTCTTTGGTCAAATCCGTTTTCAAGATAAACATCAGTTTGGTAAACAGGAATAGACTTGTTTTAATTGTTAGATAGCAGATATTTAACATTGTCCACCTAGTTCATTTCCTTTCCTTCAGTTTTATTATCACCTTACCTTTGGATATGAAATTTAGAGTCACTTTGAATTGGATTCAACCACTTGAACCTCTACAGTTCCCATATCAATTATTCAATTCTGACTGCCTTGTTCCATAATTCTTGGGTCTGATTTTGTAAATAAACTGTGCCCAAGGTGGAGTGCTCAAGCTCAGTAAAATCTTTCATGAAATGCTTCTAATCACACGCCTTGATCTCATAGCTTGCTATAGTTCAGTTTTAGATTGTTTTGAGCTGGTAATGTGGTGATTCAGTTTGGCTGCTTTGTTTGTTGGAAACATTTAAAGGAAGCATGCTACCTGGTTGAATGTGAACAACCTTCTACTCACTGATCTCCGTTATTCGGATAAAAGGGGCACACAATTGCATCCTGCAAATACTATCCCAGCTTTTGGGGGGTCTGTATTTTTATTAATCAGCACGAAAATGCGTACTTCCTCACCACCACCATCCTCTAAGCTCCAGTTCCCATCATTATTTTTCCTACGGCATGCTGTCTTGTGGGTAGCACATTCATATGTTGTTTATGCATGAAAATGTCTCAAAGACTCCTCAAGCACATCCTCCTACTGCCACCCTCTGAACAACCATGCTCAACCTCAGCCACTGGCATCAATGGGCTATGATACATTAATTTTCCTAGGGCATGCTGCCATGCGGGTAGCTCATTCTTCTGCTGTTTATACTTGAGAAACATCTCAAAAACTCTTGGAAAACCTCCTCACCACCGCTACCCTCTAAGTTGTTCCCACCCTCCATCGGCATCAGTGGGCTATGCTACATAACTTTTCCTAGGGCATGCTGCTGATTGCTGTCCCACCCTCTAAACACCCATTCTCACCCCTCAGCAACCGGCATCAATGAGCCATGCTTCATTAGCTTTTCCTAGGGCACACTGTCACAATGGTCGCACATTCTTATGTTGTTTATTTATGAGAAATGTCTTACTCCTGGAACACCTCTCCACCACCACCCTCAAGACACCCATTCCCACCTTCAGCCACCATCATCGATGGGCTGTGCTATATTATTTTTCCTTGGGTATGCTTTCATGTTCATATGTTATTTATGCATTAAAATGTCTCAAAAGAGTCCTCGAACAGCTCCTCTCCAGTGCCACCTTCTAAGCTTCCATTGTCACGCTCAGCCATTGGCATTAATGGGCTATGCTGCATTATTTTTCCTAGGGCAAGCTGTCATGCGGGTAGCACATTTGTTATGTTGTTTATTCATGATAAACGTATCAAGACTCCTCAAACACCTCCTCCCCACTGCCACCCTATAAAAATCCATCCTACCCCTAACATCACTTTTCCTTGGGCATTCTGCAGCTCATTCTTCTTTTGTTGTTTTAAGTTGTGTTAGGGGATACCCTTTGATGACGTGCCATCCTATCCATCCATACACATTAATAGGTTTATACAATAATAGATAAATGAATGGATGAAACGTTACCTGAGGGCGTCTCCAAATTTATGTATGTATGTTTTTTTTTTATTTTTTGGTTCATTTTCCTTACTCCATCGTTTTACCTGCAGTGGGCTGATCTATTGGACTTCACATTCAGATTGACCGAAACACTGCACAATCTACTAAATTAGCTCGAAAATTTGGGAGCATTTGTCCACCTCGTGCAAGTGGTTGTAATATGCTGCTGATTTTAGGCATCGTCTTTGATCAAGCGTAGGCTTACTGCACTAGTGGACCGGTAAGCCATTTTCAATTTATGGCAAATCTTTGGCTTTTTCATAGTTGAGGATGTTTGCTCCTCGCTTCGCATTCTTGTCTCCTGTAAATCATATCTTTCTGTTGTTCATGTCCTGAATCTGTTAAGTGTAACCTGTTCATCCTTTTGGAACTAAATTCATGAATTGAGGTTTTTTTTCCCGTAATTATTCTCTAATTGTGCTTTTTTTTTTCTTTTTGGCTAGAAGAGAAAACATTGATATAATGGTAGAGTTGTGCTTGTGTGATTTGGTAGTCATGAGTTTGAGTTACAGAAACGATTTCTTACATAATATAAGGTAAGATCATTTCATTAATAGTCTAACCCTTCCCTGAACCTATGATAACAGGAGTTTTATTACTAAGCTGCTTATATGGTTCGTTATTTTTAGCTAGAATTGGAGTCACGACACATCAGTTAGTTTGTCATTTTGTAACATAATTACGAATTCGAATCATAAAAATTGTTTTTTGCACAATATAAGTTAAGATCGTTTATAATAATTTCAAAATAATCTAACTCTATCGTGGTCCACATGTGGCACAATTCTCGTGCATTAGACTATCTTTTTTTATTAGACTCGCGTCACTTTGGAGGTTAATAATTTGATGACATTGTACAAGTGTAATGTGTCTATAGGATTACTCTTTTATCAATAAATCATAAAATTGTCATCTTATGAGATTTTTGTCTATTTTTCTAGTGTAGGTGATATTGTCAATGCATACTAGTCAATTAAATTTGTGATACTGAAATGGAAGTTCCAAGAACTGAAGCATGGGCATGCCTAATTAAAATCCGGTGTCAATTGGGCAACTACATACATTTTTTAGTGGGAATTTCTGACTCGGTATCGAGCAATGATACAAGGGTACCTTAATATAATTAAAATGTTACGGGTTTGAATTATGAAAATGATATATTTGTAATGTCTAATTTATTAAAATGAACAAATTCGTGACTCACATTCTACTGGACAAGTTAAAAAATCCCGTTAAATTATTGACCCAATAAACGTCCTAAATCTGCCATTCTAATACAAAAATATGTCATTGGAAAACCACAAATCATATTTTTATTTCATAAACAGTTCTTCTGGTCCTTCCATCACTTGCATAATTGTTTTGAGTTTTTTAATCAGAAAGATT
>JAODPA010045645.1:0-11777 GCA_025585075.1 Nepenthes mirabilis | reverse complement strand
GTGGACTGAACACAATCTATCCTCGATCATTCGCCCCTTTCGCTAGTAGGGTACACTGGCAGGGTCTGAAACTATTAAAGTATGTCACAGTAAAAGATGAAAATGGATTGTACAGTGAAAAGATGATAGAGTATCATCTGATGAAAAGATGATAATGAAAAGATGGTAAAGAAAAGATGACAGTGAACAGTATAGAGCATGGTTTTCAGTTTTATGATGCATCCACGAAGTTTATAGCTTTTGTTTTACAGCCTATAGTTATATGATTTATGAAGCATGCCTTTACAGTTTCCCTTTCAGATGATGTTGATTGAACATGATGATTTTTGCATAGTTATATGATCGTTTTGGCATGATCGTTTTACAGTTCATATGCATGTACCTTACTGGGCCTCGGCTCACTGTTTTAGTGTTTTTTTTCCCTTCCAGATGAGATAGTAGAGCTTTTGCCTGACGAACAGGAGTAGACCAGGGAAAAACTTTTGAAGGCTTTTTGAGGACTTAGAGCATTGTGAAGCCAATTTTTGAAGAGCTTGTGGGTGCAATGACTTAGCTAGAAGTGTGATTTTTGTATACTGCTCCTATGGTTATTGATGTTATGGAACATGTGAATTTTTGTATAACAAGCATGTGAAATGTATGATAGTAAAAGAGAATATGCTATGCTTCTGCAGGTTGTAGTGTACTTCCGCTATACTCTGGATTTCTTATGCAGGTCCTAGATGGCATCTCGTTATTTATCTGTTAAAATAGTAATTGCTTTGATGGATTTGTGCCATGGATGGCACATAGGATCCTGTGAATGATTGTTGTAGGAACTATGAATGATGGATAGTTGTGTGCTTGTTATGGATGAATATTACAGGTTTGTATTTTTTGGATTTTCATCCAGTTACAAAGGAGACTCTGCCGAAATTTCTGCAGAAGTCTTGCCTTAATTAGACCGTTAATTATGTTATCTGTTTGACGGAAGCTTTTGAGGAAAAAAAAATATATCCGTTCCGTCACAAAGTGCCTCGAGAATAGATATCTCTGTAGTCTCACCGTATTGCTGGCAGGGTTGCTGGCAGATTCCTTGACTCGAGGCTATTTTCTCCTTATTGCGGCATGAAGCTCCCCATACCCTTTGGCTCCCTCTTCGTGGAGAGTTCCTGCTCTAGCTCCTAAAGTGCTAATCTTGGGGCCCTGCTTTGTTGCTTGTCGGATGCAGGCCAATCTCTTGTTTGGATTTTTTCCTTCTAGTGACGTGCTTATTTGGAAGTTTGTTGCGGTCGGGTTTCATGTATCTCTTATTTTTGTTGTCTCCTTTTGTTATACGCCAGTCTCTAGGGGCCTCGCAACTTGTAAAGGGAAATGAATGGAACTAACAATTATTTTTTCTCATACTATTTTTGTCTTCATTTTTTTTTCACTAGGATGGATTGAGTACCCATCTTCCAGCTAGAGGTCGGTCTGCATCGTTGACTAGTCAAACCGACTAGTCGCGGACTGGGTAGCTAAGCAGGTGGCAAGCCAAAATCGGACTGGATTGTTGGCCGGTTAAACCAACAAGTTGTTGGATTGTGTTGCTAGTCGGTTAGCCAAATCGGTGTCTGACTAATTTGTTGACCGTCAAATCAGCCAAGAGTCGGGATGGGTAATTGACTAGTCAGTTCGGTTGGAATCCGTAGTGGGTCACCAACTTGTCAGTCTGACTCTGTGTTCATCATATCTACCACCGCCAATTTGGTGTCCTCGAGAAGTGGAGTGTGGTGGCCTAGAAGGTTACGCCGTTCTGATTTCTAAACTGTCCCGTACTGTCATGTGTCTGTTGCTTGTATGGTGGCAGGTCACCATTAATGGTGCTGGATGATTGTCATGCCTGCACACCCTTCGGTTCCAATGCATGTTAGGTCATTATGCACTTGCCTTTTCAAGATGCTATTTCGAAATTTGAGTGGCATCCCTTATAAAAGGATGCCACTTTGCCACTCTTCTTCACCTCTCTTCTTCTCCTTGAGTTGCTTCCTCTTTTGCTTCTATATAATTTGCTATTTTTCATTTTTATGGTCCCCAAAGTCGATACAATTGGTTCCATTTTCATTGCCACTAATACTGAAGCGTTGCATCTGTAATACAACATTCCTACTGCCTCTGGAGGGGTCCATTACTATTTATGAGGCTCACTTACGAAGTGGCCTTTGCCTCCCCATCCCGGGGGAGTTATTGAAGATCTTGTTGGCCCTTGGAGTCCTGATTGCAAGGTTCCACATGAATGCCATTAGGTATTTGCAGTCCTTGTTTAAATTCCTCCATCACTAGGGGAGGGCATTGACAATGGTGGTGGTGAAGGTGATTTTTCGGTTCTGCTAGAATGGGAATCGGATCTCGCTATCCCATCAGGAACTACACATAAGCGAGGTCATTTTTTATTCTGTCAAGAACTCAAGAACTGAAAGAACCGTTTTTTTTTTATTAGGGTCTCTGGCGATTAGCCCCTATTAGAGGATTGGGGCAACGTGTCGGCACCCTTCACCAATAAGGCAACGCATGAGGAGGTGGAGTCCGTCAAGTCGATAATAGAGTTGGTCCGAACGAATCCAAATAAATTCAAGAAGGTCCACCTCCTGTCCCTTGAGGGGCTCACACTGGCCCTGTGGGGGCCTCCTTTGGTAGGTAAGGGGGTCATCCCAAGAGGAAGGTTGAGACCATATTCATTAGGGACTGATCTGATAGTCCACCTTAGCAGTGGTCCATGTTGTCTCCGACGTCCTCTTCATCTTCCATAGTCTAAGGTCTGCCCATGGCCAAGCGGATGTAGGGCATGGGTGGGTGAATCATCGAGAGGCTTGGCTCTTGCTGCACCATCAGATGTTGACACAACTGAGACCGGTGCCAGAGCGGCCATTGCCGGTAGGCTGCCTAGTCCTTCAAGCCACTCGGCAGAGCTTTGGCCGGAGGGTGGTGTCGAGGAAATGGTGACCACGGAGACGTCTCATCGGAGGCTTCTACATCAGACCGGCCTCGACTGGAGCGTGCATCCACTACGGCCTCTTCATCTTTGGTGGCCTTGAGCGTGGCGGTGACCAGACTATCTTACATCCAAGTAAGTCGTTGAGAACCTATCTATTCCATCATGAATGGGTGATTTTAACCTATTTCCTTTCTTCTGTTTACAAGACGACAAGATTATGCAAGTTCTGCAGACTTGCTTGCAGCAGTGGTTGTGCTGGATCCAGATGTCAGAAGGGGAGATTTGCCATATGACCCAGACAAAGGTCAAGTCGAGTGTTGTGGAGGAGATGCCAGGCCTGGTAGATGCCGCCGCCTCTGAGGTCCAAGAGTACCAGGACCGTATGTCAAGTCTTGAGCTTCAACTTTTCGAGGTCATGGGGGACCTGTAGAGATCAAGGGATGCCTCACAGATGGCCGAGCAGGATCGTGCTGCTCTCCGAAGTGAAAATGTCAGACTGGGAGCTGAGCTGATGACACGATTCGGCCTGGAGGAGGTGGGTAAGGTTTTGAATGCGAGGTTTTTGGAAGGCATTCAGTTATGCCGATGGATCGCCTCCCTTTTGAACCCTCATTTCCGGCCAATATTTTTGATCAAAAGAATAGGGCTACCCAACGTCAATCCGACCTAACTGACTTCACTGACAAGGAGGGGCCCTAGTCACTCCCTCCGGGCAGCCCCAATCTTAGGGCCGCCATCCCCTTGTTTTTTATATAATAGTGCCTGTGTAGTGTAAATTTTTGATGAATAAAGGAGGATTTTTCTAACCATCAACAAAATTTTTACGTTCTCTGTACGGCCTTGCTTACGCATCGTTATTTGCTGGCTACATGTGGTTGTTGTCGCTGCTGAGTTTTCTGAAAGAGTTAGGGCCGCTACTCGCATGCGACCCCATCGAACCCTGACCCATTAACCATCATCGATTGACGGTGCTCGTCCCTGTTGAGGGAGTCGCCACACGCGTGTTGAGTAGCCCCCTAAGATTTTGGTATTCAGCTGTGTATGGGCTGCTTGGTATGAGATCGAGGTTTAAATTTGACCGCATATAAGTTGCTTCGCGTAGGATTGAAGTTTAAATTCGACCGTATATAGGCCACTTAGTGCGGGACCGATGTTTAGCAACGGGCAAATGAAAATTCGTCTGATTTAGGGACAACCTAGGTTGCTCAAATTTATATGTCATACACAAGCATTCACAAGGACAGACAAACAAGGAATGACAATTGATAGTAAACAAGCAAACATATTTTTTTAGTAAATGCGATACAATTTAACAAGCGCATTTGATAATGTATGTTGGACCTACCTGGGTTCAGTAAGAGATTATTGGCAGTACTTTTTCAAATAGATGGCGTTCCGAGTTCTTGGGATCAACTTGCCGTTATGGGCTCAAAGCTTATATGCCCCGTTCTGCAAGATGACCGAAACGGGGAAATTGTTTTCCTAATTTGGGAAGAGTTTGTTCCTGTTAGTGTTCCTACCCATGGCTTTTATACATCATAGGACCAGATGCCCTACCTAAAACTGTCAAACATTCACCCTTTTGTTATAATACTGTGTGATTCGCTACTGGTAGGCGGCTGTGCGCATCCTCACCATGTCCTACGTCTCTTCGAGCAGATCAAGGTGCTCCCTAAGTCATTGAGAGTTAATGAACGGATCGAATCTCTCAACCCGGAGGTTGGGCGGTGCGATCTCATTGGGATGATAGCCTCGGTCCCATAGCACAAACCGAAAGGCATCTCATGTGTCGGCTCTTTTAGTATCGTCCAATATGACCATAGCACTGAAGGTAGCTCGCCTGCTCAAGAGCCCCATCGTTTTCTAGTTTTGTCTTCAACCCGTGTAGTAGAGTTTGATTGGTAACCTCCACCAACTCATTTGATTGTGGATAGGCTACCGAAGTGTAGACCAACCAAATTTTCAAGTTGGTGCAATACTTGGTGAAATACTTGTCGGTGAATTGGGTTCCATTGTTGATCATGATGACCTTGGGGACCTAAATCTGCAGACAACGTTCTATCGAACAAACTTCGTGGTGTTCTATTCAGTGATTCGGGCCAGTAGGGATGTTTTAACAAACTTAGTGAAATAGTTGATACCCACTATGATGAACTCTTTTTGTCTAGATGCGATGGAAATGGGACCGAGTATGTCAAGTCCCAATTATGCGAATGGCCAGCAGGCCTGAAGGGTCCTCAACTCCATGGGCGGTTGATTGAGTATGTTGCCATGGATTTGGCAGTGTTTGTATTTCCTTACAAAATCCATGGCATCTCGCTTTATCATCGGCCAATAGTAGCCTTGGCACATTATCTTGTAGGCCAATGTATAGTCGGCCTTCCTTGGTGTGAGACATCTAAGTATTGGATGGAGCACCCTCGACGGTACAACCTTTCGTCCACTGTAGTATACCAACCGGCCATCTTCTTTATACGTTTAGCGTTGTTTGGGTTCTCTAGTAGGGAGTCGTCCGTAATATATCTCTAGTAGGGTGACTTCCAACTCTCGCTGTCAGAGACCAACAATGCTTTGGGGTCTTCTATGCTTGGAGAGGTCAGAATCTCTCACATATCTCTGGAATACAGCTCCGGGCTCTCAATTGCAGCTGCCCAAGCGAGTTGGTCAGTCTTCCAATTGTCCGCCCTAGGGATGTGTATCATCTCAACCTTGTCGAACTTTCGGACCATATTTCTTGTTTTAGCAAGGTATTTTGTGAGTAGTAGGCTCAACACCTCAAAACTTCTGCAAATTTGGTTAACAATTAGCTCTGAATCGCTGTGGACGATTACATGTCTCACCGAACATTCCTTTGTAATTCGCAACTCAGCAAGTAGAGCCTTGTATTCGACGATATTGTTGGTGGCCAAGAACCCAATTTCTAGATACTATCTCATCTCCTGTCCATCGGGGGACCTTAGGATCACTTCGGCCCCACTGCCGAAGTGGGTTCATGATCCGTTCATGTGGAGAGTCTAGTTTGGCACTTCAGCTCTTTGGTCGACGTCGTTAGAGTGACCGGTGTCCAGATTCGGGGTCGTGGTTTTGACGATGAAGTCGGCCAAAGCCTGCCCTTATACAGGCAGCTTTGGCGTGAAGTCTATGTTGAACTCACCTAATTTAATGGCCCACTTGATTAACCGTCCTAACACATCGGACATTTGCTGGATTCCCTTTAATGGTTGGTCGATTAGAACAACTATCTTGTATGCTTGGATGTAGGGCCATAGTTTTCTAGCAGAAAAGACGAGTGTCAGTGCGACCTTCTTGACATGCACATATTAGGTCTCGGTGCCTATCAACGATTTATTGACATAGTAGACTGACCACTACACGTCAGACTCATGTTAGATTAAAATGGAACTTAATGCCGCCACTAAAACTGCTAAATAGCGGTACAACTCCTCGCCCTGTTTCAGTGATGTCAGGAGAGGGGGACTGGCTACGTACCCCTTTAGTTCGTCGAAGGCAATCTAACAGTCAACCATCCACTCGAAATCGTTCGTCTTAATCCCTCTCAATGCTTTGAAGAAGGGGAGAAATTTGTCTTCAGATTTAGCCAAAAAACGGGAGAGCGCTGCAAGCCTCCCGGCCAGTCTCTGGACGTTCTTTAAGTTCCGTGACGGGGTCATGTCCATGATAGCCTTTATATTATGAGGGTTTTCTTCGATCCCTTGTTAGAAAATGATAAAACCTAGGAATTTTTTCAACGACACTCCGAAGACACATTTGGCCTAGTTCAATTTCATCCGGTGCGCCCACGTACGTCAACAGCCTCACCGAGGTCACGGATATGATTGTCGGTGGTCTTATTCTTGACTAGCATGCCGTTTACGTACACCTCCATATTTCGATCTATCTAGGTTTGCAATCTTTTATTCACGAGCTATTAGTACATGGTGTTTGTGTTCTTTAGCTCAAAGGGTATAGCCTTGTAGCATACGTACTTTAGTCCGTCATGAAGGAGGTATACTCCTCGTCTTCGGGGCTCATTCGAATCTGGTTGTAGTCGAAGCATGTATCCATAAAATTAATCAGCTCATGCCCGGAAGTGGTGTCGACTAGCAGGTCGATTTTGGGTAGCAGGAAGTTGTCCTTCGGGCACGCCTTATTTAAGTCAATAAAGTCGACACACATCCGCCACTTCTTATTACTTTTCTTGTCAAGTACGACATTAGACAATCAATCCGAGTACTAGACCTTCCTGATGAAGCCGACGTTAAGAAATTTCTTGACTTTCTCATGGACGGCGATGAGTTTTTCGATAAAGTGATTTCTCCGTTTCTACCGAATGGGCTTGTGGTTCGAATCTAGGCCCAATTTGTGAACTATTATTTCGGTCGGTATTTCGGGCATGTCAACCGAACCCATATAAAAATATCAGAGTTCTAATGGAGGAAGGTTATCAGCTAGTCTCGTAAGGGTCCGGCAAGTAAGCCCCATATTTGCACGCATTTCTCTAGATCTTCAAGATCCAGGGGGATGAGGTCGGTCAGCTTGCCGGCTTGGGCCTATTGTAGAGTTGTCGCATATCTATGATCTAGATCGTTTGCCTACCGGTTCGGAGTGGTTTGGGTGACCTAGAACAGGCAGCACGTCCGGCGGATCACCTGATCATCTAACACCTCCCTAACATCGTAGGCCATAGGAAACTTTATTTTCAAGTATGTGATTGACATCACAACGCCAAAGGCTGTAAGACAGGGTCGGTCTAGGATGACATTGTAAACTGAAGGCAGATCAACCATTAGGAACGTCACTAAGCCAAATGTCGTCCTCGGGTATGTCCCCCGAGTGACTTCCAATTGGATGGCTTATTGAATAGATACTGGCTCGTTATCTAGCCCGTAGAGGGGCCCTTCGGCCGGTCGTAGCTGACTCCTTTTCAATCCCAGTTTACAATATGCGTCCATATAAAGTAAATTACGTAAATTTTTATTTTCAATAAAGACTTATTTTGATTGGTAATCGATAGTATCATCTGAAATGATGGTGGATACAACCAGAGAGTCAGAGTTGGAAGTCATTACATATGACATATCCTCTTTACTAAAACTAATGATATCGCCCCTAACTTCTACCATGGGTATCTTCGAAGCGGTCCCGAGTTGGTTTGATTGGTGGTTCAGCCGGGTTGCCACCATATTGGCCATTCTGATTGCGATTCGATTTCTCAACTACTGCTATTTGGTCCTTCCTCAGCTGCCTCGTCAGGCCCCTACTCTGGGTTCCACAGGAACCTAGTCAGGTATCCCCTCTGAATAAGTTCTTTAATTTCTTTTTGTAGGGTTTGGTAGGCCTCTATTCTATGACCCGGAGATCGATGGTAGTAATAATATTTCTTTTAATCTCCTCCCTTTGGGTTCTTGACCGACTTTGATCATTTTAGAAATTTCTCCTCTCGAATTTGTATAAGAATGTTGGTTTGAGAGTCGTTTAGACGGGTTAAGTTCGAGGATCCGAACTCCCTTCGGGCACTCGCTCCACTCTAGGTTGCTTCCTCAGATATCGGGAGTTGAAGCAGTCACCGTTTTTCTTTCTCTCTCCTGGAGGCCCTTGGTGGAGATGGTCCCCACGTGCTGAACGCTTAGTCTCATTTGCTTCTTCTACTGCCATATAAGCTCAAGTGATGGCCTCGGTTTTGCGTAAAGCATGTGGATCTTTGTGGGCCAGATATTTAAAAAATTTTCCTGACTCTGGAGTGGATATGAAGGTGCTCAACTTCACCTCGTTAGTAAGCAGGGGTATCTGGCGGGCCTCTACGGTGAACCTAGCTAGGAAGCTCCTTAGACTTTCGTTTTACCCTTGTTTGATAGGGGCTAAGGGTTAGGACTGTCTCTCTTTCCTCCGATTGGAAGTGAATACGGTTAGGAAACTATCTGCATGCTCCTGGAATGTCCGGATCGAGTTTGGCAGCAGGCGAGAGAACCAAATTTGAACGTCCCCTTTCAAGATCAATGAAAAATACAGGCACATAATTACCTCACCCTGGCCGTGGAAACTCAGTAGGGTATGGAAGTGGTCTTAGTGGTTCATCGGATCAGTGCTTCCGTTATAGGGCTCCAAGGTCGGCATCTTAAACTTCTGAAGAAGCGGCTGCATCCGAATTTCCATTGTGAACGAAGATTGTCTTAGGTTTACGGAGTGTTCGACAGCATCTCACTTAAACACGTGCTGCAATATCTTTTCCACTCACTCCTATACTCGATGGGAGATTGCAACCCTTTTTGCATTGAGGTAAATACTCAACTTTTAGTGATTTGGCGAGCAGCATGAGGCCGGCCGATTGCTGCTGATAGTTGGCTAGATGTTGCACAAGGCCCCCTCTCAGGCCAGTGGCCTCTACTTGTCACGTAAGTAATAGGGGTTTCGCCGCTCTAGGCTTTCTTCTAGTGTCTTGTGGCCAAGTCGAACCTCTAAACGGGATTGGACCCCATCGCTTGAAGTCGCTTGGGCTAAAAGGTCATCTAAGTGCCCCGCCTTCTAGGCAGGTCATTTTTTCTATAGCTTCTACATCTAGACGCAGAAGTGCGGGTGGTGGAGGAAGGAGCCCCAAATCCATGTCGGTGCTCGCAAAGGATTTGGAGCATCTAGGATATATTATCCACCCGATCAACCAGCGCCTGCATGAATGGTGCCGGTTGCTCCTCCGTATGGCTATCGACAAAGGGATTGTCACCTTGGGGACCAACGTCCTTGGCTGGAGAATTGTTATGGGCTCTGGTGCTAACTACATCTGCTTCTGTGTAAATGGTGGTGAGGCTTTTCGTTCGCCTTTCAACAGATGATACCTGTCACGACCTAGGAACACAATATACGCATGTCAAAATAAAATTAATACTAATATTTTCATCAATCATAAAAATCCAACTCGGGTGTGACAATTCGAACACATATAGGACCCAACATAACAAAACCCGCACAAGACCTAATCGGATATAAATTCGGACAAATATAATATACGACCTGCTATCCAAACATTATAAAGGAAGTATCCAAATATACAACAACTCATCAACATAATATAATAACTTCAATATATTTCATACATGAATCAAGGCCCTCATCCAACCAAAGACACAATCATAATATACTCTCGAGATCAAAAATATAATTAATATAAATATCTCTACTAACCGATAGAGATCTGTCGCATCAATTCATATCCAAACTTTATAAGCGTATCCAAGCCACTGGTTTGAATGGATAAAATAAGAAAACGTGAGTCTAGAACTCAGCATGTATCATATATATAAAAACAGTGCATATAAATCAGAGAGAATGATAACACATTACAACCGTGTAAAATATAAAATATAATATCCGTAAAATCCCTGAAAATCGAGGAGATATCTCGTACTAAATCGTCATCCATATCAAACAGTACTTTCATGACATAATCGTAATAAATAACGATCCGATCAGATATCATAGATAATATTATATCATATGATCCGATGTCACATAGGTCGCAACCGTTACTACATCCGTGTGGGACACATACCATCATCGGGATCTAAATCTTATAATGTAAAAATCAAGAGAAGACCGCCGAAACTAAAATATAAATCAAAAAATATTTCGAATTTATCACATATTTATGCGTATGAGACATTCTTATCGCCCAACTGTGGGCCAATCAGAGTATCTCAAAATCATCTTCCACCCAAATATATACAGAATTACAAAATATGCACAAAATCGGAGAACCAAAGATAAATAATATCAACTTGAGGAAGGGTTACCCTAATCCGGTAACCACGATTATATCGGCTACGATTTAGGCCAGTAGTTCAAGGCCATCCACGTACTCTATCTCCCATATATTAGAAACTTATTATATTTTACAACCTGCGGCTTTGGGTGCAACCTCGAGTTTTAGTTATATATTAGGACATTTGAATATATTAGTTTTTCGTCAATTTCTTACGATGGTTCTCATTTAAATACACAGTAAGACAAGTCAGCTACTAAACGTCTCAACCTTCCTTCCGGCTGAAGTGGACCATATCATATATGTCCCCGTCGGGACTAAACCTCCCCGTCGGGAGCGGTACCAATATCTCATGTATCAGATCACATAAACAACCCTCGAGTCTCGGACCGCCATGGCCCGTAGTGACCCCGCCCCCGACAGCATGCATGATGAATGCAAGGCTTGATTCATGGTTCCACAATATATAGATACACAAATATACATATATACTATTCGGGAGTCCGAAAACCCCTCCAAAAATATAAATACCCGTAAAAAATCCACCGAATAACCAGTAAAACTTGTATGCATGTAAACGATAAATAGAAGATACATATAAAAATTACATGCACATAAATAAAATATCTAAAATATACACAAATATTATCAGACACGAAATTAGACCAAAAATTGGTTTACAAATACTTGTCTTAACCTTTTTGCTCCACATATTGGAAGAAAGATGCTCCAAAATACCTGAACGGTAATTTCTCTCTCCTGCCAAGCCTTTCTCTCTCTACCAGATTTCTTTCTCTCTCTTCCGCACTGTGCCACCTTGCCCGTGAGCCGCCGCCGCCTCATCCTCCTCTCACGGCTGTTGCTCCTTCCTGGGAGAGCTCTCTCTCTCCTTTCCGTGTACACGGCCACTGCTCTAACCCTCTCTCTCCACAACCCACAACCGCGCACACCATCATCGTGCCGATCTGCTCTCCAGTCGACGAGAAACCCGCGCTGCTGCCCTTCTCTCTCTCCTGGGCGAGCTCGTCTCACAGCCGAGCACTGCCGCCGCGGCTTCCCCTCGCATCACAA
>JAODPA010045634.1:0-11778 GCA_025585075.1 Nepenthes mirabilis | reverse complement strand
TGGGTCGGCCCACGATCGACGGAGGCCCAAAATGAATGCCAAACGGTCAACGTAAAAGCGGCCTAACAGGGCCCAAAGGCCCAAAGCGTGAAAGGCTCAAGACGGTTAACGCCATCGTTGACCGTCTGGACTCCGGCATTGTTGACCGTCTGGACTCCGAAAGACGGCTAACGCGCGCACAGATGGTCAACGCGAGCGTTGACCGGAATCAATGTAGCAACAGGCCAAAAATAAAAAGGCTTTTACGGGCCAGGTCCACTTAAGCCCACGATCTGTCAGACGGCCAGCAACGGCTCTCCTGACAATCTCCACGATCTCTGCTGGCTCCCAAAACGGATATTGACAAAATCGGCGCCTTTCTCGTAATGACGTGGCCAGATTTTTTCAATTTCTTGCCAACCGGGACACTCCAACGGTAAAAACATAGAAGGAAAGTAAGCAATTTGGAAACCCGCTAATCGTCATGGAAGGAAACTATTTCAATCCTTTTGGCAACCGGCATCAATTTTGAAAGGCATGCCAGCCAACGAATCATACAGGGATCACTCCTTCCAAAGAAAGAAGACCGCCCACTCAACCATAAGTAAGCCTTGGAACTCCCATTCCAGGCATGCTCTCATTTACTGACGCTTTTTGTTACAAATGTTCTCATTTACTGACGCTTTCTGTTATAAACGCTCTCAATTATTTACGCTTTCGGCTTCCTGCGTTCTGAATCATTGACGCTTTCTATTACGCAAACTCTGACTCAGACTACTCCAAAAAACCTAAGGCACACAAGCGCGCCTCTCACGGCCGTTTACTGCTTCCCCACCTTCCAAATTCAAGGAGACAGTCTCGTCTCTCTTTCATCTGAAAATACACACACACTTTCTCTCTCTTTCTCAATTTTCAATTTCAGAAACCTTCTTATCTTTCGAAGGCTGTTTACTGACTTGAGCGTCGGAGTGTTTTCGGTGAGATAACTTTTTGCCGACACACTGACCTCCTGTTCTTTTTAGTGGTATGCAGGATCTAACTTTGGGAACGGTACCGGAACCAGGACAATTCAGATCCAGGACGCATCATTGGCGCCGTCTGTGGGAAACGCTTACAAAAGCAAACCACAAATTTGCGCAACGTTCTCTTTCACTATCTGATTCTGCAATGGTGAACACGAGAGCTCAAACTAGCGACCCCACTAGAGACGCCACCAATCCCGACCAAGACCACGCTGCTAGTACCATAGTCAACGGGACAATTGACGGAGTGCCAGCACCCTACTTCCAGCAGCTAATAGAGCAGATACAAGCCAACAATCGTCTGCTCCAAATACTTTACACTCAGAACGAGTAGCGATTGCAACCGGCTCCACCAGCAGCCGTCCCCGTATCGGCCACCAAAAAGGGTGGCCAGAGGAAAAAGAAGCCAACCAAGAGGCCCGAGAGACCCAGGGGCCATCCAGTCCCAACCTCCTCCCGCGTTCCTGGCCAGAACAGGCCCGAAGAACGCTCTGGGAGCACGTCTCCGCGAGAAAGTCCAGAGAGAAGAAATCTCCGATACTCTCGGGCCGAAAACCAGAGCGCAGTCCAGGAGCGAGCCTCTAGGACTGCCAAGTCCGCTGGAGGCAGTAGCCAGCCGGCTGCTGAACCCTCCAGGGACAAAACGGAGTTGAGGGTTTACCTCAACTCCAAAAGATCAGCAAACGCCGCTCGCACAGATCCGCGAGTGGACAAAATTTGGAATCATGTGTTCCAAGATGTGGCGCCATCGACTTGGACCGATCTCCTTTCACAGCAGAGATCCTGAGCCGTCCATTGCCTACGAAGTTCAAGATGCCTTCCCTTGACTCATACGATGGGAGCAGTGATCCAGTTAACCA
Source organism: Nepenthes mirabilis (assembly GCA_025585075.1). Lineage (NCBI taxonomy): Eukaryota > Viridiplantae > Streptophyta > Magnoliopsida > Caryophyllales > Nepenthaceae > Nepenthes > Nepenthes mirabilis. The sequence goes on along the minus strand of JAODPA010045634.1, from coordinate 9,917 downwards.
TCTCGATTACTTCCGTACCCATCTGAGTCTACAAGGGTTAGAAGATTCAGCGATGTGCCGCTGTTTTCTACTCACGCTGAAGGGAGATGCTTGAATCTGGTTCCATCACCTCCCTTCAGGCACCGTCAGTAACTTTCGTGAGCTCACAGATCTCTTCCTGGCTCAATATGCCTCGAGCCGATGGGAAGAGAAGTAGCCATGGCATCTCTCCCACATCAAGCAGAAGCCGGGAGAGAACCCAAAGCGATTCCCGGATCATTTTGTGGCTGAGGCCAGACAGATCCCACGGATTACAGAGGAGATGAAACTGGGCAGTTTCATCTCTGCACTGACCTACGGTGACTTTTGCAAGCACCTGGCCCATAAAAATCCTTATACCTTCCGAGAGGCAGAATCCATCACCCGGGCTTACACTGTAGCGGAAAAGGCCAACGTGGCAAAACATCCAGAACGGACGGATCAGCCTCGATCGTTCCTTGGTGAATGGAAGAGGAAGTATAGCGGCGGAGATCACTCCCGCCAGAAGCAGCGTCGGATTGGGCCCCCAGAACGCAGAGACTACGGGCCCACCAGTTTCACACCTCTGACGGACACACACTCAAACATCCTCATGCAGATCTGTAGAGAAAAATTTCTAAAGTGGCCAGAACCGCTGAAGAAGGACTCTAAAAATCAGTCGAAGTACTGTAACTTCCATCACTCTGCTGGCCATTCAATTGAGGACTACAAGACACTGCAGAGGGAGATCGAGGAGCTGATTCGCAGATGCCAACTCACCAAATTTGTTGGAGGTCCTGCACAGAGCTCTGGAGCAGCCGGCGAAGAGGGACAGGAGCAAACTCCACCCTGAAATCAGGTTGCAGTAGGGGTGGTTAACATAGTTACCACCTGACCTACTAAAAACCCATCTGGCAGCGGGGAATAGTAGGCTGGGAGGAAGAAACAGCGCACGGAGGATAGCACTATCAGCTTTAGTGATGATGACTTAGCCCATGTAGTGTCCCCCCATGCCGATCTCCTCGTTGTATCCGCGCTCGTTTCGGACGGTAGTGTAGACTACCAACTGAAGCGAGTATTTATTGATAATAGAATTTTTCGTGATCTACTTTACTTGGATGCTTTCTTCAGAGTAGGCTTAAATAAAACTAACTAAAACCTGTCGATGGTCCATTATACGGCATCGACAACAAGCCAGTGCCCGTTCAAGGGACTGTCAGTTGGAAGTCACCTTGGGTACGTATCCAAAAACAGTAAGTCGAATGCTCACCTTCCTAGTGGTCGACCTACCCTCAATATACAACACCGTACTGGGAAGACCGTGCTTGACAGCTTTCGGGACGGTTAATTCAATTCCACGCCTCAAAATGAAATTTCCAACGCCCTACGGTGTCGGTGAGGTGCTAGGTGATCAGGTAACCGGGCGAACCTGTTACATGTCTCAGATTGCCCTAAGTGGCAGCACTAGAATAGTTGGGGAACTCGACCATCAGGACGAGACAACTCTTCAGCAAGCACAGTCCGGTGAAGCCACGGATCTAATCCCACAGGACCCGAAAGAGCCGGATAAGTGTATACAGATCGGCGGCTTACTTATCGGACCACTGCGAGATTAATTGGTTGCGTTCCTGTGAAGGAACGCTGATCTTTTTGCATGGACTCCAACAGACATGCCTGGAATCCCAACGGAGATAATGGTCCATAAATTGGGATTTGACTCCAGCCGAAAGCCCGTCGGGCAGAAGTGGAGGAACCACTCTATTGAAAAACTAATCGCCATCCGTGAGGAGGTCAAAAAGCTACTAGATGCAGGCTTTATTAGGGAGGTCCAATACCCGGACTGGCTCTCTAATGTTGTCTTAGTAAAGAAAAGTAACGAAAAATGGTGGATGTGTGTCGATTTTAACGACGTTAACAAGGCCTATCCAAAGGACAGTTTTTCCTTACCCAAGATTGACCTGCTGGTTAACTCAACAGTCGGATATGAGCTGCTAAGCTTCATGGACGTCTATTCGGGTTACAACCAGATTCGGATGAGTCCAGAGGACGAGGAGCACACCTCGTTCATGACCGATCAGGGGACCTACTGCTATAAAGTAATGCCTTTCGGACTCAAGAACGGGGGGGCAACCTACCAACGGTTGGTCAATAAAATATTTAAAAAATAAATTGATCGCAACATGGAGGTCTACGTCGATGACATGCTCGTCAAGAGCAGGGTCACTGGTGACCACATCCACGACCTGAAAGAGTCATTCGGGGTGCTCCATAAGTATCATATGAAGCTGAATCCGGCTAAGTGTGTCTTCGGAGTAGCCTCCGGCAAATTCTTGGATTTCATTGTCTCCCAACGAGGAATCAAGGCAAACCCAGAGAAGATCAAGGCGCTCGCCGACATGGCTCCGCCACGAAATGTAAAGGACGTCCAGCGACTGATTGGACCGCTGGCAGCACTGTCCCGCTTCCTTGTGAAGTCCGGTGACAAGTACCAGCCTTTCTTTAAAGCACTTAGAGGAACGAAATCCAACGGGTTCCAATGGACAGCGGAATGCCAAACCGCTTTCGATGAATTAAAACGGTATTTGGTCAGCCCGCCGTTGTTGGTGTCACCCAAGGGCGGAGAGGAGTTATATCTTTACTTAGTAGTGTCGGAGGTGTCGCTCAGTTCTGTCCTCGTGCGCCAGGACTCTGACGCCCAGCGGCCGGTCTACCATGTGAGTAAAACGTTGATCGGCCCAGAAACCCGACACTCGCGCGCAGAAAAATTAGCCTTGGCGCTAATATTCTCAGCACGAAAGTTGAGGCCTTACTTTCAGGCCCATTGAATAGTGGTCCTTACAGATCAGCCGCTGAAAAACATCCTCCAGAAGCCCAACATTTCTGGACGATTAGTGAAATGGGCTATCGAGTTGGGCGAGTTCGACATTGAATTCCAACCCAGGCCTGCTGTGAAGGTACAGGCACTGGCTGATTTCATTGTCGAAACTACAACCCCAGTCCTCGAGGAACAGCCCAAAGAAAGCGTGAAATTGCTTGTCAGAGTTTCGGAATGGATACTCCACGTGGACGAATCGTCGACGGACACAGGCAGCGGCGCTGGAGTGGTCCTTACAACCCCCTATGGGTTTGAGGTGAAATACTCCCTCAGGATTAATTTTCCGGCAGCCAACAAAGTTGCCGAGTACGAGGCCCTGTTAGGCGGATTACGGTTAGCTAAGGAGTGCTCCGTCAAGAGGTTGGCAGTTTACAGTGATTCTGAGCTAATCGTTAACTAGATTAACGGAGGCTTTGAGGCAAATAACCCCCTCTTGGCCAAGTATTTGGCAAAGGCAAGGGAGGCTGCCCAGGGTTTCGACAAACTTACCCTGGTTCACGTTCCCAGAACCGAAAATAGGAAGGCGGAGCAGCTGGCCAAAGCCGCTGCTGCCGAAAACCCAGAACAGTATTCAAGGGACATGCGGGAGATCTTAGACGCTCCCAGCATTGAGAAGCGAGAGGCAATGCAGATTTTCGAGGCGGAAAACTGGATGACGCCTTTCCTAAACTATTTGGCAGACGGATCATTGCCAGAGGACGTGGAGAAGGCCAAACGGGTCAAGAAGACAGCCGGCTGGTATACTGTGGTTGACGAACGGTTGTACCGACGTGGCTACTCGACTCCATACCTCCGTTGTCTAACTCCCGAGGATGCTGACTACACTTTAAGCGAAGTCCACCTCGGGATCTGTGGATCACGCATTGGCGAAAAAAACTTGGCCTTCAAGGTCATGCACCAAGGCTACTACTGGCCCTCGATGAAGAAAGACGCGCTGGAGTTCATGAAGAAATGTGAAAGTTGCCAGCTTCACAGCAACCTTCACCGACAGCCATCCGTAGATCTGAAGGCCTTTCAGGCCCCTTGGCCCTTCGAGCAATGGGGGCTCGATCTCATCGACCGGTTTCCCATTGCCACGGGGTAAAGAAAATTCATCATCGTGGGCATTGACTACTTCACCAAATGGGTCGAAGCTGTCCCACTGGCTAAGATAACAGAACACAACACCCTGGAATTCCTCTGCCATAACATCGTCTGCATATTCGGCGTCCTCAAGATCATTGTGACCGACAATGGGACCCAGTTCTCGAAAAAATGCTTCACTAAGTATTGCACCAGCCTTGGCATCAAGTTGGTCCACACTTCGGTGGCATACCCCCAAGCAAACAGACAGGTGGAGGTGACAAACCGAACGCTACTCCACGGGTTAAAGACTAAGCTGAAGGACGTAGGGGGCTCCTGAGTGGATGAGTTCCCTTTCGTTCTTTGGTCTTATCGAACAACCCCAAAGGAACCAACGCGTGAGACACCCTTTAACCTCTGTTAAGGGACTGAGGCGGTAATCCCGATTGAAATCGGGCTTTCAAGTCTCAGGGTGGAGTCCTTTGACCCACGGACTAACTCCCAAAAAATTAGGGAGTGCTTAGACTTGTTAGAAGAAGCCCGTGACGCTGCTAGAGTACGGACAGCAGCCTACCAACATCGGATCGCCCGATACTACAACAAAAAAGTTAAGGCGCGATGATTCGATGTGGGGGATCTGGTTCTACGAGGCGTCAAGGCCACAGGCAAGCTGGCCGGCCGTAATAAGCTCTCTCCTAATTGGGAAGGGCCTTTCCTCATCTCCGCCGTCCTGCGAAACGGAGCCTACAAACTTCCAAGCCAGGAAAGAAAACTGGTTCCGCGAACGTGGAACGCCATCCACCTCAAACGATACTTTCAGTAGCGGATACAGGTACGCATTTGTATTATTGTTTGCACTTGCTTGCTTGTTTTGATTTTGTAAAAAATAAGTGTTTACTTAGCATCCTTCCTATGTGCATGTGCATGTGTTTTCTTTGTAGATTACCCGACCTAAACTGCCCCCTAAGTCGGGAGGGTCTTTACCCTCTCGTTAAACCCTGGTCATCCAGACGGCCATAAGTGGTCAAACTCGAACCTCGGTCATCCGAGCGGTCCATTAGCGGTCGTATCTAAACCCTAGTCATCTAGGTGGCCCATGAGTGGTCTATTTTAAACACTGGTCATCCAGGTGGCCCACAAGCGGCCTAATATAAACCTTCGTCATCCGATCAGCCCATTAACGGTCGTACTAAACCTTGGTCATCCAAATGGCCCGATAGCGGTAAAAACCTTAGGGGGCTTACGTAGCATACGCAACGACCTCCTCTACGAGGAGATAGCGAGATCAGTCAGCAACGGTCGAAGGGAGAAGTGTCCTTCTCCGACGATGGCCGTCCAAGTCATCACTTGGACAGCGCCGCCAGGTTGGTTAACACAACCGCCTGCCAAGTCTAAGAACATAGCTTTCTAGGCAGCCAAACAACACCAACAGGCCAACTTAGTTGGCTACCCCATGCAACAAAGCATACAAACACAAGTAGTGAAAATGAATGGACATGGAATTGAAAGAATTTCCATTTTATTGCTTTAAATATGTTACAAAAATATATAAGAACTAACAGGGAAAGGTACAAAAGGCTAAGGAGGCGGCGGCCGCCTCTGGCTGTCTCGGGGCTCCTTCACAAGGTCGTCCTTATGCTGCGCCCCACAGTTTTCTAGATGAAGGTACTCAATAGGGAAGTTAGGGTCGATCAGCCTCACAAGATGCCGACAGACCTAGTGTAACGTCCCCGGCGCATCCGCACTGTGAATATTGTCCGCTTTGGGTTGGGGGAACTTACGGCGTCCCAGGCCACCACGCAGCCCGCACGGTTTTGTTCCTGGCAGACGGCCCAACCGCCCCCAAAACACGTCCACAATGGAAGAGGTATCTATGCCCTTTATAAGGCACGCTTCGTTCACCTCCCCATCCGATGTGGGACCTTACAGTCCACCCCCCTTGGGGACCCAGCGTCCTCGCTGGCACACCGGACCGGATCCCGGCTCTGATACCATTTGTAACGTCCCCGGCGCATCCACACTGTGGATATTGTCCGCTTTGGGCTGGGGAAACTTACGGCGTCCCAGGCCACCACGCAGCCTGCACGGTTTTGTTCCTGGCAGACGGCCCAACCGCCCCCAAAACGCGTCCACAATGGAAGAGGTATCCACGCCCTTTATAAGACACGCTTCGTTCACCTCCCAATCCGATATGGGACCTTACACCTAGACCCCCTCAAACATCCGTGCGTGCAGCATGCCCTCGACCTCGTGGGGGCGAATCCGGAGACCTAGCTCATTCTCCAGGATGGATATCCGATCTACTTAGATATAAGCTAAGCAATTCGAAAGCGAGACATGAGTACAAAAAACAAACTCAAAAGTACAACGAAGAAAGTGTGAAAAAAATGTAGAAAATTTATCACTTGATAACTCTTTACTTAATTGGTTACAAATGAAATCCCATCCCAATTTTATAGTGAAATTTCTCCCATTCACCCTTTAATCAATGGTCAAGGTTATCCCACATGGGCGTTTAGGACTTAGAATTCTTCTAGATGTCATCTCTAGAATTCTCCACTACCTTCTTCATTATAGAATATTTTACTAGAATATTAATATATTTAAAGGGAAATATCTCTACAATCCTCTGAAATTTTTTAGAATATTACACTCTATTTTAAATGATTTAGTTATTCACAATAACAACTCCATAATGCTTATAAGTTTAGAGTTATACAAATATATTATTTGAAATTATAGTGGGTTAAACTCTAAGTCAATGCTCGAAATACGTTGGTGACAACTTGCTCATGCATTCATTTGGTGTTGTCTCCCACGCCACTCTGAGCACTGAGAGTGGAATGCACAAGAGAGTGGCCCAAATATAATAAAATATAGATGTCTATTTTAAATATTTGTATCTATTCAGATCATTTCTAAATAGTGATGCTTAATCCAAATGTTTTTTTTAAGAAATACACTATGTTCAAATTAAATCTATTTAAACAATTTAAATTTAGGTAAACAATCACATCCACATAAAAAATTATAAGTATTTAAACATATTTCTTTTGTTTTAAAAATATCCGATTCGGGGTCGACTTTGCACTAGGCTAGGCACTAGGACCTCAGCCCTCAACGCTGCCCCACTTTGGAGTACCTCATCATTCCCTTGTAACATCCCCTGGGATGGATTACCTTAAGACCTTGCTATCACATGCAAACCACTGCGCATCCAGCGCCATAGGACAATCACAATCCAGGGTTAACGCTGCATGCTTGCGATAGTACAAAACCTGCATGCAACTTTGCAACTCCTCCTGCCACTTCACGCCATTCGAGCTGGCTACTATAAGCCAACGCTTGACGTCCTTGCGATGGTACAAAACCTACAAACATCTTTGCAACTCCTCCTGCCACTTCACGCCATTCAAGTTGGCTTCTATAAGCCATCGCTCAACGTCTTTGTGATGGTACAAAACGTACAAACATCTTTGTAACTACTGCTGCCACTTCACGCCATTCAAGCTGGCTACCATAGGCCAACACTTGACGTCTTTAAGATGGTACAAAACCTACAAACATCTTTGCAACTCCTCCTGGCACTTCACACCATTTGATCTGGCTTCTATAAACCAACTCACGACATTCCGGTCACATCTCCGAGAAATCATCTAGAATATCTCAAAAGCCACAGCAAGTGTTTGTTCACAAAAGAACAGATAGCAGCAACCCATTGGACCAGCCAATATCACCCAGAAGATATCGATGATCCCAGTTTGGCAAGCAAGATTCACGCTATGTATAACGATTTCAGCCATAGAAAGAGAATAATGCAAATCAGTCATCAAATGAAAGAATCAATCATACAGGGAAGCATAAATATCTCATCTGTCAAACTCTTGTACAAAATGTTCTTTATAGCATAATATAAGCTAGTGGTTGCACTAGCCTCTGTAATCAAATCTTTATAAAGAGCTTTCATCTGTGGACATTTTTCAAGATTCCAGCATTCATCAAAAGCTTCTATCGATTTTGATTTCTTAATCTCACTCTTGATATATGTAATTTTTAAGTTTCTATTTGTGAAGTGATGTATGTAAAATTTTGTTGAGAGATGACCCATATAGTTATGTTAAGAATTACAGTAAATTTGTGTAACTATAATTGACTATAATCGAGCTTTGTTCATATGTAAAAGTCCCAGAGATTTGAAAATTTCTTCATGTAAAATTATCGTCTCTCGTTATTAATTTTCAAATTCCACAATGACAGGGCTGCTTTATCCCCTTGTCGGTTCAAGCAAAGAGAGTGCTTAGCCTTTGGCCTTACACACGCTCATAAAAACTTGGCCAAATATCACGTTGACTAAGATGCAGGAACAAATGTTTTAAGATTTTTTTCAAGTTAAGCTTATACTTAAATTTTTCTATTGTTTCGTATGCACAGGTAACAAAAATTGGAAGATGATCAATGATGCCTGCTGGCACATGAACATATTAAAATTCCCTAAATTTTTCATTAGTCACCCGCTACTAAATATCATAAGGATATAAAAATCAAAATCATACAAGTAGATTATGCAAGTTACACAATAATATTTAATATGAAAAATCTTTATCAATAGGAGAAAAATCATGAAATAAACTCACAAAAAGTCCATTACAATAGTATCCAATTATAAAAAAATAAATCTATCAGAAAACCTATCACTATAATTTGAGTGAATAATTGTTAAATACAATCGCAAATACATCTTACAATCTATAAGAGAAAAATATATTAAGAAAATAAGCCAATAATTGGTAATATGTCATAGAATCAAAATTAAAGAGATATACCCGAATTCAACAAAGAATTAAACTCAAATTGGATTTCAATTGAATATTGAAATCATTATCCTCTCTCTTTTTTCCCTTTTGTTTTCACTTGGCACTCTTGTGTTGAAAATTCTTGCAGATATTGCCCTAAAAATTGCACATGGCATTTTATTACAATGGCGTTGCATGTGCACTTGTCATGTGCATATCAGTGTGATCCCCATTAACAAGCCATCATGGTACACCCTTCAAATGCTCCTTATGTGTGACTCTCAACAAAAGTTGTTGAAAATAGCACACAAATGCCTATCAAGCACCCACCTATCCAATTGTTGGAAATAACTTTCGTTAAACAAATCTCGTACAAACATCATATGAACCTCCAGAATAACAAACCTTGTGCAAACCTCTACAGTAGTATCGTTTAAGCAAGCCTTCATGAATGTTGTGCGAAAATACCTGATAGCTCTAAAAAAAAAAAATACTTTCAATGGGTGTTAGACCAATAATAGTGTAACTTAAAACCTAACAAAATTTTCCTCAATCATATAGGGAACCTCGCCTATCCAACAAGCCGTTGTCACCTCTTCCCCACTAGCAACTTTTCATTCATGAGGATTTTGGTGTCGGCCTCCATAAGCTTGAATATTACCCTCTTCTGCTCCATTAAAATTGTGGTGACGATAAGGCATAGAGTATTCGATAGGTTCAAGTGGATTGTTGATTCTGATCGTTGCCTTATCATATTTACACTGCTTTTCGATATTTGTATTGTTTATTATATTGTTGATTATGTATCATTTGTTAGGCTTTTCACTTAACCTTACTTTTTAATAGCTCCAGAGTAGTGTAGGTTTGTAGATCTAATCGATGACTGAGAAGCTTGCCAATAAATGATTTTGAAGTTGATTGTTTTATTTTGAGAGTTTGTGAATATTTATTTTCATCATGGTTGTAGAGACACATAATTTTTATTAGGGCATGTCCCATTAGTTTTGGATACATCAGACATTGCATTTTTCCTTGTGGTTGAATTAGTAGACTTTGATAGATGATTTATTATTTCTTATAAATTTTTATAGATATCACATTTATTATAATTTTATAATGGTTATTTATGATTGATACTTTTGCATGAGCAATCCAAGCCATATAGTGGGCAACTCGAGTTCGCGTTGTCA
>JAODPA010045623.1:0-11778 GCA_025585075.1 Nepenthes mirabilis | reverse complement strand
TATAAATAGATGATGTATTATGTGCCCGACATCATTCCATAGATGTCCATTTAATATCCTCAAAACATTTCTCTAATCAACGTTGGTCGATTGGTATAATATAAAAATTTTCTCTCTCCCATAATGCTTGTTTAAAGATAATAATAAATCAATTTATGATTTGATATGCTTCATTACAATTGTCACATCAGAATAGACACTCACTAATCACGATTTGTGGTTCTAATTAGAAGGCAACGTGGCAATGTGCAAAGTAGGACCTACTTCTTATGTTTGGGTTTTTGGATTCGAAGTTATTCAATGACAATTATTTAGGTAACTATGGTTGTGTATAGTTAAACTTATTGCTAAATTTTAAGTGGGATTTTTATTTTCCTCTTAACATGAAATAAAATAGCAACTAATATATACATCTCGGTTAACGAATCGATATATATTTGATACGTCTCTAGATCCAAATTTCGAACAGATTAGGATGGTCATCTGGTTGTGGGTCCGGTTCCGTCCCCTGAGTTAGATCCTACACACCACTAAACAGAACAGGAGGTCAGTGTGTTGACGGAAAGTTGTCCCACCGACTATAATTCGACGCTCAAATCAGTAAAACAGTCTTCACAAAAGAACGAAACTGAAACAGAGAGAAAGAGAGAGAGACAGAAAGAGTGTTTTCCCAGACGAAAGAGAGACGTGAGGTCCTCTTGAGTATGGGAGGTGGGAAGGCAGTAAGCGGCTGTGAGAAGCGCGCTTGTTTGCCTTAGGGTTGATGATGAATGTGTTTGGAGCCGCAGTGAACGTTTGCAGTTCTGAGAGTATCAATGGTAGAGGCAATGGTTCACTGAGGGCCCTTTGTGTTTCAAAAAGCGTCTGCAAGTGAGAGAGTATGGAAAGCCTGGTTGAGAGCGTAATTGGAAGCGTGCCCTAGTTGGTGAATCCAGGGTTTCTTTTAAGGTGGAGAAGGCGATCCTCCTTCTTTGGAAGGTGTGATTGCCTCCGTGATCTACTGGATGGCATTCATTTTGGGGCCAGCAGCTTTCCAAACCGGACATCTTTGTTCTGTGCATGTTACCGTTGGAGAGCCTTGGTTGGCAAAGATTTGAAGAAATCTGGCGCCTTTCTTATATGGGAGGCACCAATATTGTCAATGTCCCTTTTGGTGCTAGCTGAGATCGTGGAATATCCTTGGAAAGCCGTTGCTGGCCTTTTGATGACTCGGGAGCCTAAACAGGCCAGGCCCGTTACTGTATAAGGGCTTCTTAGGGCCCAACGTGTAAAACGCGGATGATCAACGTTTTAGTTGACCGTCTGTGTGCGTGTTGGCCGGCCTTGTGGAGGATGCCCGTTATTAGCCGCCTAATGGGCCATGGGCCTGAATGGACCAGACCCATTGCCGTAGAAAAGCCTCTTTGGGCCCAATGCGCATAACGCGAATAGTTAACGTTTGAGTTGACTGTCTGCTAGTAAGTTGGCCGCCCGGACAGTCAACGCCAATGTTGACCGTCCTGGGCTTTTCCGCTTTTGGGCCTATTCTCCAACTGGGCCGCTGGAGTGTTGACCGTTGTTTTGGGTTTCCGTTGACTTTTGGGGCCAGCCTAGTAATGGTATACCCATCACTATCCCTCCATGCTGGTGGCCAGAAGTTTAGGCTCCAATATGTTCATGATGGGGTGCCCCTTATTGCCCCAGAGGGTCCCATGGAGCTTCATGAAAGGCGTGGAGGAGAGTTTGATCAGAATTGTTGACCGTCCTGGTCAATTTCGGAGAATCAGAATTGTTGACCGTCTTGGTCAATTCCGGAGCACCAGAACCGTTGACCGTCCTGGTCAATTCCGGAGAACCAGAATTGTTGACCGTCATGGTCAATTCCGGAGCACTAGAACCGTTGACCATCCTGGTCAATTTCGAAGCACCAGAATCGTTGACTGTCTTGGTCAATTTCGGAGCACCAAAATTGTTGACCGTCTTGGCCAATTTTGGAAGCGTTTTCTGTCAGTCTTCAGCCAGTTTACAGGGCAGAGAGCGACACGTGTCTACCTTTGGTTGGGCGGATATCCTGACCATTAAATGCGCCAGAGATCCGTCCTTTGCAGGGCCAAGTAGGGAGGCGACACGTGGTAGGTCTGACGGCGTCAATGATGAGGGGTTTCGAGCTTGGCGCTTAAGTTTCTCTTCCGTAATTTTGAAATCGTTCATGCCTTCAATCCGTCGTCTGCTTCCTTCCAACTCTTCTTTCTGGAAAACCTAACTTTCTGCACAACCATGGCCTCCGCCGGCGATTTTGCTTCCGTTCTGAGAGAAAGCGACGTCAAAGATTTGTGCGTCAAATTCAACATTCCGAAAGAGATTTCTTGGAGGATTTTGGGCGAGGACGACAGGGGTTACTCTCCACCGGAGGGGAACATCACTATTTACGAGGCCCATCGGCCTCCGTCTGCCATTGCCGGAGGAGTTGGAGTCGATCATGAAGGCTCTACGAGTTCCCATTGCTCAACTTCATGCTAACGCTGCGAGGTATCTCTGCACAATGTGTATTTTTGCTCAAAAATTTGGCCGAAAGTTTAAGATGTCCGGCGTTAGGGTTTTGCTTAAAGTAAACCAGGGGGAGAGTGGATATCGCTCTCTCCCCGTACCGGAATAAAAATTAATAAGGCCATCCACGACTCGTTGAAGAACTGCAAAAACCGGTTCTTCTTCGTGAGTGTGGCGGACAAATGGCCCATTGCGAGGGAGTGGGGCCAAGTTTCGGAGGCGTACTTTGGGGGGCCGACCCCGGCGGAGTGGGCGGCCTACGCATGGCTAACGAAAACAATAACGAAGAATCTGGACGATTTTTCTCAGGATTTTTTAGTTTCCCCGGAGGAAACGAGAAAAGCAAACTGGGGTCCACCCTCCCCAACTAGAAATCCTGCGCCGCCTGTGAGGATGGCGAACCCCGATGAGACAAAAGGTGTAATTATCCGTATGCGACGCCCTGACGAAGGGTCTACCGACCCGGCGATAGAGACACCTTTGTCGTCATCGTCGCTTATTGATTATGTTGCCACGGGGATCTGTGCCGCCCGGCAGCACCACGGGCCTGGAAAAGACCTACGAGGACTAGCCAGTGGACTCAGGAGTCATCTTGGCGCAACCTGTGCCGCAAGCGGTTCTTGGGGCTGAGTCGATGGAATCTTTTGAGGGGCCAGCTTGCGAGATGATGACGGCTGCGTGGACCTCTACTGTGGAGCCAATGGCGGGGCTCGACTCCTCAGCGGTTGCTGCAGAGGCCGCCAGAGAGGAGCTTGCGGCAGCTGCTCTAGAGGCTGCAAGAGAGGAGCCCACTGTTGCCATGGATGAGACCGATGCGTTCCTGGATCGCATTTTGGATGATGCAGCGGCGAGCTTGGCGCGGGAGGATGCTCCTGGTCCATCATCTTCTGGCACACCGCCAACTGGTCCACCGCCAACTGGGCCAGGTCTAGAGTCCAGGCCCGTGAGGCCCTTGAGAAAGACTTACGAGGTACGACTTCTGCGCTGGCTTCCTTGTACCTTTTCCTTCATTGTGTTTGTAACTTACACTTCGCTTTTGTCTTGTGCAGTCAAGGAGGTTGATCTCAGCCTTCTCCCAGGAGGTGAAGCAATGCGATCGCATCATTGTGGACCGGGAGGCTGAGATTGCCTGACTGGAGGCCAGGCTGGATGCCTCAGGAGGGTAGCTCCGTGAGCAGACTGCTGCTCTCGAGGCTGTCATAACGGGCATAGAGGCGGAGAACACTGAGCTGAAAGCCTAGATCGCCAGCTTGAAGGAGGAGGCTGAACGACATAATAGAGTCCAGAAGCGGCTTGCTGACCGAATCAGAGATCTGGAGAATGATCTGGCCCTCCGCATCCACCCATCTAGCTTGAAGGAATGCTGAACGCACGGCTGTTGGAGGGGATCAACGTCAGCCGGCGCATAGCGCGGTTGATTGATCCTAATTTTTCGGCGGAACTCATCAATCAATCCAACAGGGCGGCGCAGTGCAAAGAGGACCTTATGAGGGACCCTCCATGACAGCCCGAGATGGCCGTTGTAATCCCTTTTTTTTTGTACTGATGTAACCGCATAACACAATTAAAGCAGTAAAATGGGAATTTTCTCCGGTTGGCATCCATTGATTTTTATTGCTTTTTGTGTCGGTGTGTGCTGTTACATGTGGAGGCCAACCTGGTTGGCCGGTGACTGTTGTTTGGTCGCCCAAGGAGCTAAGTCCTTGGGCATGGCTGGTGGTTGTATTAACCAGCCCGGCGGTGCTGCCCAAGTGGTAATTCGGACAGCCAGCGTAGAGAAGGAACGCTTCTCATTATTGCACAATCATGCTACCCTCTCGTAGAGAGGGTTATTGCATGGGGTGGCCAACTTGGTTGGCCGGCTGCCTAAGGAGTAAAATCCTTGGCTGTCTAAGAAGTAAGGTCCTTAAGCTGGACAGGCGGTTGTGTTAACCAACCCGGTGGCGCCGTACAAGTAATGACTTGGGCAGCCAATGTTGGAGAAGAAATATTTCTCCCTTCGACCGTCGTTGACTGACGTTGCTACTCCCCGTGTTAGAGGTCGTCGCGTGTGCTGCACTAGCCCCCTAAGATTTTGACCGCTAATGGGTCACTTGGATGACCAATATTTAATACCGCTTATGGGCTACCTGGATGACCAGGGTTTAAGACCGTTCATGAGTCACCTGGATGACCAGGGTTTAATACCGCTCATGGGCCACCTGGATGACCAGGGTTTAACGAGAGGGTGAAGACCATCCCGAATTAGGAGTAGTCTAGGTCGGGTAATCCTGCAAGGCAAACACAGTATATATCTATGCACACAAAGACTAGGATTCTATATGCTAAGTAAACTTCTCATTTTTTCAAATTAAAACAAGCACACGAATGAATGCACACAAATGGGTGAGTACGTACCTGGGTTTCCTATTGGAAGTAGCGTTTTAGGTGAATCGCGTTCCACGTGCGCGGGACCAACTTTCCGCCTTGATTTTGGAGTTTGTATGCTCCGTTTTGCAGGACGGCAGAGATAAGAAAGGCCCTTCCCAGTTAGGGGAGAGCTTGTTGCGGCCGGCCAGCTTGCCTGTTGTCTTGACGCCTCGTAGGACCAGGTACCCCATATTGAACTGCCGGGCTTTCACCTTTTTATTGTAGTACAGGGAAACTCGGTGTTGATAGGCTGCTGTCCGCATTCTGGCGGCGTCGCGGGCCTCCTCTAGCAAGTCTAAGTGCTCCCTGATTTTCTGGGAGTAGGACTGTGGGTCGAAAGACTCCACCCTGAGACTTGAAATCCCGATTTCGACCGGGATTACCTCCTCAGTCCCGTAACAGATGCTGAAGGGTGTCTCGCGCGTTGGTTCCTTCAGGGTTGTTCGATAAGACCAGAGGACGGATGGAAGCTTGTCAGCCCAAGAGCTCCCGGCGTCCTCCAGCTTAGTCTTTAATCCGTGGAGTAGCGTTCTGTTCGTGACCTCTACCTGTCAATTTTCTTGGGGGTATGCCACCGATGTATGGACCAGCTTGATACCAAGGCTGGCGCAATACTTGGTGAAGTGTTTTCCAGAAAACTGAGTCCCATTGTCGGTCACTACAACATTCGGGATGCCAAATCTGCAGACAATGCTCTGGCGAAGAAATTTCAGCGCATTGTGTTCTGTGATTTTTGCCAGCGGGGCTACCTTGACCCGCTTGGTGAAGTAGTCGATGCTCGCAATGATAAACTTCCTTTGCCCGTGGCAATGGGGAATGGGCCAAAAATATCGAGCCCCCTTTGCGCAAAGGGCCAAGGGGCTTGAAGTGACTTTAGGTCAGCGGACGGCTGATGGTGAAGGTTGCCGTGAAGTTGGCAGCTTTCGCATTTCTTTACAAACTCAAGCGCATCCTTTTTCATCGAGGGCCAGTAATAGCCCTACCTCATGATCATGAAGACCAGGTTTTTCCTGCCTACGTGTGATCCGCAGATCCCAAGGTAAACTTCGCTCAGGGCGTAGTCAGCCTCCTCAAGAGATAGATAGCGGAGGTACGGAGTCGAGTATCCACGGTGATACAGCCGCCCATCGACTACCGTGTACCAGCCAGTTGTCTTTTTAATTCGCTTAGCCTTTTCGGCATCCTCTGGGAGCGATCCGTCAGCCAAGTATCTAAGGTAGGGCGTCATCCAGTTTTCCA
This sequence comes from Nepenthes mirabilis, assembly GCA_025585075.1. NCBI lineage: Eukaryota > Viridiplantae > Streptophyta > Magnoliopsida > Caryophyllales > Nepenthaceae > Nepenthes > Nepenthes mirabilis. The sequence continues at coordinate 5,604 of JAODPA010045623.1, read as the reverse complement.
TCTCGAAAATCTGCATCGCCTCCTGTTTCTCTATGCTGAGAGCATTTAGAATCTCCCTTATGTCCATTGAGTACTATTCTGGGTTTTCGGCAGCGGCGGCTCTGGCCAACCGGTCTGCCTTCTAGTTTTTAGTTTTGGGAACGTGAACCAGGGTCAGTTTGTCGAAACCCTGGATAGCCTCCCTTGCCTTTGCCAGGTACTTGGCCAAGCAAGGATTGTTTGCCTCAAAGCCCCCGTTAACCTGGTTGACGATTAGTTCGGAATCGTTGTAAACCGCCAGCCTCTTGGCAGAGCACTCCTTTGCTAATCGTAAGCCGGTTAGTAGGGCTTCGTATTCGGCGACGTTGTTGGTCGTTGGGAAGTCAAGTTTGAGGGAATACTTAACCTCGAATCCATCAGGGGTCGTAAGGACCACCCTTGCTCCGCTGCTAGTATCCGTGGATGATCCGTCCACGTGGAGTGCCAATTTTGAAACTTCTTCTGGCTGTTCCGCATTTTCTGCTGGCTGTTCCTCGTGAATTGGGGTCGTGGTCTCAACAATAAAGTCTGCCAGAGCCTGCGCTTTTATGGTAGGTCTGGGCCTAAATTCAATGTCGAACTCACCCAATTCGATAGCCCACTTCACCAGCCGTCCAAAAACGTCGGGTTTCTGGAGTATGCTTTTCAGTGGCTGGTCAGTGAGGACCACTATGCGATGCGCCTGAAAGTATGGCCTCAACTTTCACGCAGCGAAGATGAGTACTAGGGTCATTTTTTTCGCGCGTGGATAGCGCGTTTCTGGGTCGGCCAATGTTTTGCTCACATAGTAGACCGGCTGCTGGATATCAAATTCCTGGCGTACGAGGACGGAGTTGAGAGACACTTCTGACACCGCCAGGTAAAGGTACAGTTTCTCTTCGTCTTTGGGTGACGCAAGAAACGGTGGACTGGCTAGATACTACTTTAATTCATTGAACGCGGTCTGGCAGTCAGCCGTCTGCTAGAATCCGTTGGATTTCGTCCCTCTCAGGACTTTAAATAATGGCTGGTACTTGTCACCAGACTTCGCGAGGAAGTGGGACAAAGCAGCCAACCGCCCAGTCAATCGCTGGACGTCCTTGACGTTCCGTGGGGGAGCCATGTCAGCAAGGGCCTTGATCTTTTCTACGTTTGCCTCGATCCCCCGCTGGGAGACGATGAAACCCAGGAACTACCCGGAGGCCATCTCGAAGACACACTTGGCTGGATTCAGCTTCATTCGATACTGGCGGAGCACCTCGAACGATTCTTCTAGGTCGCGTATGTGGTCGCCAGTGACCCTGCTCTTGACGAGCATGTCGTCAACGTAGACCTCCATGTTGCGACCAATCTGTTTTTCGAACATCTTGTTGACTAGTCGTTGGTAGGTTGCTCCAGTATTTTTCAGTCCAAAGGGTATCACTTTGTAGTAGTAGGCGCCCTGGTCCGTCATGAACAAGGTTTGCTCATCGTCCTCCGGACTCATTCGAATTTGGTTATAACTCGAGTAGGCGTCCATGAAGCTTAACAGCTCATGTCCAGCCATGGAGTCAACCAGTAGGTCAATCTTGGGCAAGAAAAAACTGTCTTTCGGGCAGGCCTTGTTGACGTCGATAAAATCAACGCACATTCGTCATTTTCCATTGCTCTTTTTAACCAGGACGATATTCGAAAGCCTATCTGGATATTAGACTTCTCTAATAAATCCAGCATCCAGCAGCTTCTTCACCTCCTCTCAGATGGCGATCAGCTTCTCTATGGAGTGGTTTCTCTGCTTCTACCTAACCGGCTTTCAGCCAGGATCGAGGCCCAACTTGTGGACCATCACCTCAGCCGAAATCCTGGGCATGTCTGCGGGAGTCCACGCGAATATGTCGACGTTCCGTTGCAGGAATGCAATCAGTTCAGTGTGCAGTGTGCTAGTGAGTGAGCCGCCAATATGCACACACTTTTTCGGCTCCTTTTGGTTCAGTGGGACCAGGTCCGTGGCTTCACCAGGCTGCGCTTGCTGCAGGGTAGTCTCGTCTCGATGATCGAATTCTCCCACCGTGCCAGGGCTGCCGCTAGGGGCAATCTGAGACATGTAGCATGTCCGCCCGATTATTTGGTCGCCTAACACCTCTCCCACACCATAAGGTGTTGGAAACTTTATTTTGAGGTACGGAATTGAGGTGACCGCCCCAAACGCTGTTAGACATGGTCTGCCTAGTATTGCGTTGTAAACGGAAGGTAGGTCAACTACTAGAAACGTGAGCGTGAGACTGGCTGTTTTCGGATAGGTGCCCAGAGTGACTTCCAATTGGATTGTCCCTTGAACGGGTACTGGTTCGTTATCAAGGCCATACAGAGAACCTTCAGCATGGATTGTCCCTTGGATTGTCCCAGACTGGCTGTTTTCGGATAGGTCTCCCTTGAACTGGTTCTTTTTTAGCCCTAACTTAAAGAAGGCATCCAAGTAAAGCAAATTTTTAGAACTTTCATTACCGATAAAGACTCGCTTCAGCTGGTAATCCATACTACCGTCTGAAATGAGTGCTGATATAACAAAGAGGTCAGCATGGGGGGACACTACATGAGTTGAGTCACTATCATCGAAGCAAATTGTATTATCTATGGTGCGCTACTTCTTCCTCCCAGTCTGCTACTCCTTTTTATCAGTCGGGATCTTGACAGGTTGGGTGGAGACCATATTAACCACCCCCGCCGCGACCCTATTCCGGGGTGGAGGAGGCTCCTCTCCTTCTTCTGCCACCGCTCCAGAATTCTGCCCAGGCCCTTTGATGAATCGGGTGAGATGTCCCATGCGAATCAGCTCTTCTATTTTCTTCTACAGCGTCTTGCAGTCTTCTGTTGAATGCCCAACAGAGCGGTGGAAGTCACAATACTTTGACTGATTTCCAGAGTCCTTCTTTAGCGATTTTGGCCACTTCAGGAACTTTTCTCCACGAATTTGCATGAGGACGTTAGCGCGCGTGTCTGTCAGAGGTGTGAAACTGGTGGGCCCGTAGTCTCTACGTTCTGGAGGCCCAGTTCGGCGCTGCTTCTAGCGGGAGTGTTCTCCGCCATTATACTTTCTCTTCCTCTCACCAGGGAATGGCCGAGGCTGATCCATCCGTTCTGGACGTTTTACCTCGTTGGCCTCCTCTGTGGCCGCATAAGCTCGGGTGATAGACTTGGCCTCCTGAAAGGTCTGAGGATTTTTGTGGGACAGGTGCTTAAAAAAGTCACCATAAGTCAGTGTTGAGATGAAACTGCCCAACTTCATCTCCTCTGTAATCTTGGGGATTCTTCTGGCCTCGGTCACGAAGCGATCAAGAAAACGCCGTGGGTTCTCTCCCGATTTCTGCTTTATATGGGAGAGATGCCACGGGTGCTTCTCTTCCCATCGGCTCAAGGCGTACTGAGCCAGGAAGAGGTCCGTGAGCTCACGAAAACTGCTGATACTGCCTGAAGGGAGATGATGGAACCAGATTCTGGTGTCTCCCTTCAGCGTGAGCGAAAAACAGCAGCACATTGCTGAGTCTTCTTGCCCTTGTAGACACAGATGAGTGCGAAAGTGATCCAAGTGGTCAACCGGATCGTTGCCCCCATCGTACAAGTCAAAGGATGACATCTTAAACTTTGACGGCAGTGGATGGCTCAAGATCTCCGCAGTAAAAGGAGATCGGTCCAAATCGACGACGTGCTCTTCATCCTGGAACACATGGTTCCAGATTTTGTTTAGCCGTGGATCGACGCGTGCTGCATTGGCTGATTGTTTGGAGTTGAGGTAATCCCTCAACTCTGTCTTGTCCCCAGAGGGTTCAGCAGCCGGTCGGCTGCTCCTTCGGTCGATCTGGCAGTCGTGGAGGCTCACTCCTGGATGGCGTTGCGATCTTCTGCCCGAGAATATCGTGGATTTCTTCTTTCTGAGCTTTCTCGCGGAGACGTACTCCCGGAGCATTCCTCAGGCCTGTTCTGCCCAGGAACGTGGGAGGACGCTGGAGCCAGATGGTCTCCGGCCTTTCCGGGCCTCTTAGCCGGCTTCTTCTTCCTCTGGCCACCTCTTTTGGTGGCAGGGGCAGGGATGGCTGCTAGTAGAGTCTCTTGTAATCGTTGCTCATTCTGTGTGCAAAGTAATTTGAGCAGGTGATTGTTGGCCTACATCTGCTCCACTAGTTGTTGAAAGTAAGGCGGTGGGACTCCGCCTCTAGCCCAGTTGACCATAGCGCCAGCATCGTGGTCCTGGTCGGGGTTAGCAGCATCTCTAGCGGGATCGCTAGCTTGGGTTCTCGTGTTCACCATTGTAGAATCAGAAGGTGATAGAGAGCGTCTGTACAGATTTGTGGTAGGCTTTTGTAAGCGCTTCCCACAGACGGCGTCAATGATGCATCTCTAGATCTGAATTTCGAACAGATTCGGATGGTCCTCTGGTTGTGGCTTCGGCTCCGTCCCCTGAGTTTGATCCTGCACACCACTAAACAGAACCGGAGGTCAGTGTGTCGGCGAAAAATTATCCCAACGAAAATATTCTGACGCTCAAGTGAGTAAAACAGTCTTCACAAAAGAACGAAACTAAAACTGAGAGAAAGAGAGAGAGACAGAAAGAGTGTTTTCCAAGATGAAAAAGAGACGTGAGGTCCTCTTGAGTATGGGAGGTGGGAAGGCAGTAAGCGGCTGTGGGAGGCGCGCTTGTTTGCCTTAGGGTTGATGATGAATGTGTTTGGGGCCGCAGTGAACGTTGGAAGTTCTGAGAGTATCAATGGCAGAGGAAATCGTTCACTGAGGGCCCTTTGTGTTTCAGAAAGCGTCTGCAATTGAGAGAGTATGGAAAGCCTGGTTGAGAGCGTAATTGGAAGCGTGCCCTGGATGGTGAATCCAGGGTTTCTTTTATGGTGGAGAAGGCGATCCTCCTTCTTTGGAAGGTGTGATTGCCTCCATGATCTGCTAGATGGCCTTCATTTTGGGGCTGATGCCAGTTGCCAAGTTGTGAAGGATAGTTTCCTTCTGAGGCGGCCAGTAGCTTTCCAAACTTGACACCTTTGTTCTGTGCATGTTACCATTGGAGAGCCTGGGTTGGCAAAAATTTGAAGAAATCTGGCGCCTTTCTTATATGGGAGGTGCCAATATTGCCAATGTCCCTTTTGGTGCCAGTTGGGATCGTGAAATATCCTTGGAAATCCGTTGCTGGCCTTTTGATGACTTGTGGGCCTAAATAGGCCAGTCCCGTTACTGTATAAGGGCTTCTTAGGTCCCAACGTGCAAAACGCGGACGGTCAACGTTCGAGTTGACCATCTGTGTGCGTGTTGGCCGCCCTTGTGGAGGATGTCCGTTATTAGCCGCCTGATGGGCCGTGGGCCTGAATGGACCAGGCCCATTACTGTAGAAAAGCCTCTTTGGGCCCAATGCGCATAACGTGGACGGTCAACATTTGAGTTGACCGTCTGCTAGCGAGTTGGCCGCCCGAACGGTCAACGCCAATATTGACTGTCCCGGGCATTTCAGCTTTTGGGCCTGTTCTCCAACTGGACCGATGGAGTATTGACCTTCGTTTTGGGCTTCCGTTGGCTTTTGGGGCCAGCCTAGTAATGGTATACCCATCAATATTGTCTAATATTTCTAATATT
>JAODPA010045612.1:0-11778 GCA_025585075.1 Nepenthes mirabilis | reverse complement strand
TTTTTTTCCTTAGTTCTTGCATGCAAGATCTAGGGGATATGCTGGGTTCCTGGAGGACCAGTCATGTTCTCTCTTTTGTCTTGAAATTCTTCTTTTAGCTTGGCACACTAATAAAACAAAGTCAACAGTACATGCATGTATAACTTAAGCAAGAACAGAAAATTACTCAATAATAATCATTGGAAGATGGGGAATAGATATAACTTTTAGTGTTCATTTGGGTTCATTACAGTTAGCGGATTCTCTTTCGAATGACAGGAATAGCATGGCTTATAGTTTGAATAGTAGTGGACCTAGTGGTTCATTTTCTATTGCTTTTTAATTTGCCTTATGTTGTAAGAAGAGCGATCACTTTTCATGGATGATCTTTTGGACATCTGGTGCTCCATCTATATAGCATGGATATAATATCAATATTGGTTTCTATTGTAGCCTTACGAATATCAGCCATCTCGGGTAATACATATTGGCATTGGATACAATTTGTGATTTGGAAACTTGGGGAAAAATGCTTGTGATTTGGAAACTTGGGGAAAAATGCTTGCCTACCTACTGGAAAATATCGGGTGTGTCAATATATCGCAAATTCATAATATATCATCGATATAGATATATATCATGTTTTGCTGTTGTATTAAGAAATATTGGCATTAGAGGCCCAATGTCGATATATTTTAACCAATATTTTGGATACCGGTTAACATTTCATTCCATTGTCTAGAGTCTAAGTTTTAGCTTGGGAAGCTGTTTGGGAACAGTTCTCACTCTTTTACAACCTTCAAATGAGGGGGGGCTTGAGTCTTACCAACCAATGTGTTCTTTCTCATCATAAGCATAGTTATTAAATCCTATTTTTCTGCATTATGAGATTTCTATGAAGGCTTGGATGGCTGCTTATGGTCTATTACGTGTTCAATGGGTGCATGTGAAGTTGGTGAAAGCTGAATTTTTATCTTGGTGGTGGTTCCGTCACAAGGAGAGTGAAGATGTGCATCTTTTTCATCCATTTAGCTATTCTGTGGTTTGCTTGGTGTGTGATAAATGAGATGATTCTTCTATCTATCCATCTATCTGTTCGTCGGTCTGTTGGCATTTGCTTTGTTGTCACCATTTGGGCAATTTTGCTTGAGCTTGCTGACAGTATTTTATTGCAACAATTTAAAAAAATTTCGTAGTACACTTGAAACAACATGAAGACTTTTGGGAAAAAGTCAAAAATGAAATTGATAATTTAGTTCTGTTTACTGTTTACATTTTAGCTTTCCCTGGTCATACAATACTTCAATTGGGTCGTGAAGTGAGCCAAAATAGTAGCTTAATGAATTGACTTCATTGGCAATAGAGCCAGACAAGGCCGACAGAAGTAAAGAGCAGCATCAGTTAATGTAGCAGAAGTCCTCAAGAACTATATCAGAATTACAGAACGTGAACAAATAGCAGCTTGCGCTTCTAATTCATCAGCCACAAGACAGAACAGGGCCAAACAACTAGTTCAGATTTCGACATCTCCTGCTCCCAGATCAGAAGTGCTCTCAGATGAATATTAACTGCCTTAACTAATTCAGTTAGGATGTATCATGAAATATTAGGCAGCCGAGGTAGCACCAATGTGCAATGAAGTGAAGAGACAGGAACAACAATAATTCAGGATAGCAGCAGCAGCAGCAATGATAGTAAGTGAAGTATGAAAGGTGAACCAACAGAAGCAAGCTTTGCTGGAATTGCCTGCATAGTGATACTAGAACTTGGATTGCCTGCATAGTAATATTAGAACAAGAATTGCCAATGTAGCAATGCAAAGAATAGCAGATCAGCATGTCCGAGCACAGCAGCACTTCACAGCGTTGCACTTCAATCACTTCAAGAACAGGTCACCAATCCCAAAATGATCTCCTAGCTCAGCAATTTTAGTATTTCTTAGTTCTGTTTCATAGTTATTAAGGTAGTTGTGGAAGTTTCTGAATCTGATAACAACTACCAGATTCTGCATCATTATTTTCCGACCTTGTTTTCTGATATTCATGTATAGAGCATTGTAAATAGAGTTGCCATGTAAAGCAATGAATATCTTGGTAATGGAATGAAATCTGAATTCTCCCCCTAAGTTTATCTTCTCCCTCTATTTCTGATTTCATTCTTTCTATCTGTCTAATTTTCAATCCCCTAAACCTCACTTGCACTTCTCTTATTCATGTAATCGAGTGGCAGATCAAGTCACTTACTTTACAATTGGTATAAGAGTTGCACCAATTCTAGGGACATAGTTTCCTAACCAACCATCAAACACAAACCAGTAACCTGGCAAAATTTCTGCATCTCATGTTTGGCAGTAAGTCAAGAAAAATTATTCTACTATGATCCCTGCAAATGGGTTTTGTTTATGATCTAGCATACTGATTCTTTTGATCCGAAAGATGTGAAAGAGCCATTTTATTTAAATTACTAACTTGATGATGATTCTCCGGTTGTTCTTTATTTCTGCCATTGCCTTTTGTGTAGCTACTATCAGGTTATGTGCTGTCTTCATACTCCCTCTGCTCATTTAAGTTGATTATAGGGTGTATCCTTTCTCTGTGCAATTAGCAAATCATACAGTGGCTATTGTTGATCTGCGCTTCAAACTTCTGTAAGGAGATTATATAAATTGGTTTTCATTCAGCAATCTTGCAACATTAAATCCATTTCTGGTTCTGCAAGTTGTTTAACCAGGGCAACCATCAGATGATGGAGTTGAGTGTCTTCTTCTTGATTCTGGCTTCATATTTAGCACAAATACATTGGGTTGTCTTCTTGACAATCTGGTGGAAAATGCTCCTTGATCTCTCTTGAATTCTGGTCTAATTTGCCTACTTCAGCAAGTTCTGCTTGGTTTCAGATTCAGCAACTGTTGCATAGAAGATTTACTCATGTATTTAAGTTCTCTTTTTGCCTCCACTCCTGAAACTCTTGCTGACAAATCTTACAAATCATGATTTTCCTTTCATCCTGCAACTTCTAATTCTTGCATATTAACATTTGTTCTGAATTTTCTTCACCACATTTGAATTGAGCATAACAGCATTGAAATTCTTTCATTGCCATTTATATCACCTGCATCCTAAAATCTAATAATTCTATATTTTATAATCCTCAATTTCTTCCATTGCCCAAAATTCATGGAGTATACTAAAATTTTGGCGGTTGAAATTTCAAATCTACTCTGCCCATCACGAGGGAAATATTTATTGTTGATCGTTTTGGCTCTGTTGAGGAAATTACTCTCACTCAAAACTCAAGCACACTCTTTGCCTTTGTGCAATGCTACTCCATTCAAAAAGCAAGGAATGCAAGAATCTTGCTTAATGGGAGACACATATATGAAAATTGTTGCAATATGGGTATTAAATTTTTCTGATGTTGCAGGACACAAGATCCTAGCCAAAGCCTTTTAGCACATATACAGAATTCTCTGACAACCATTGCTCATGATGTGATATTCCAAGTCTTCACACCATATGGGAATATTGAAGATATTGTCTTGTCTCAAACTGCAATAATTTCTGAAGCCTTCATTATATTCCAGTCACTTATTACTGATACAAAAGCATGACAGATGCTCCAATGAAAATGTATATATTGTGGCTATTATATGATGGATACACATTACTGAGTGCAATCTACAATCCAAGTGAACACCAGTACATCTGTTGAGAGACTGGAACTACATAAACTTTCAAAGCTTAATAAATTCATCTTCAAACAATTTTCTGAATTAGATGGCTTATGCAAAAGCAGCTGGTCTCTACATTATGATAGTGATGAGTCTTCAAATGATGAGAATGATTTTGAGAATAATTGCAAGGGTTCTTGTTCTACTTGTATTGAACTATTAAATTGTACAATTCCTAAAACCTATTGCTCAAAATCTGATGGTAGACGGCCTTGCTTCAGATTCTGAAGTTGAAGGTTTTACATCAAGTTCTGAATCATTTAAGCTGTAGATTGATCTTGATAAAATGACTTTTTTTGCATCCTTTTCAGCAGTAGATTGTACTCAAATCTTATTCAGATGAGAAATATAATCCATGTTGACGACACATCAGAGCAGCCTTCTGATTTCTGCAAATTCTCCGCCAAAGACTATTGCCGATTAGTTATACTGCTATACTAGTGTAGATACACTTGCTAAGCCAGAAACTGAAGGAACCAAGACACAAGTAACCTACCCATGTCAAGCTTTAGTTGATCTCAATTCAGAACTAGAGATACATAGTGTTTACAACCTAATGGAGAATCATGAGCTTCCGCAAACCACTCCTACATCATCACACCTCATTAGCACCTCATGTTCCAATTCAAATCCTACTCATACATCAATGATATTGTAACCATACATCAATCATACCATAGCCCTTGAATTCCTCTCTGCCATGATTATCAGCTCTTTACAACCAAACTTAATCATCAAGACAAGATTGACAGCAACCATTTCAGCCTTCATCAACAGGTCCCAAGATTGTTGTCTTTTTTCTCTAACTTGGCTCACACCTTTCTTGTTAAATTTGTAGGAATAACACCCAAAAGGTTTCACATACATGATAGCACACTAGTCCATTGATCAGCCAAGGTTGCATCGATCTTCTTTTTTATCCTACATTTAATATAAAAGGAAGATATTTTTTGTTACAATATCTATCATTAGTGGTAGAATATGCTTAACGTTAGAATAGGACATGCTTATAATATATTCTTGTGTAAGGGTATTTTGATCTTTGTATTAGGTTGTATATATATACCCCTGACCCTAATTGAGAGGGTCTTCCACAAAGTTTCTTTCTCTTCTCTTTTGTTATTCTATATGATATCACAACATGAATCGCTACTGCTACCGTTGCCAACCACTGCCAGTGGCAACTCCTCTTTGGAAATTGATGTGCCTTGCCTTGTTGATTCAGAGTCCCATATGACTTTCATTGTTTGAAGCTGATTAATCCTTCATTTTGTCAATCTAGGGCTTTCGCTCAAAACATTAGATCTGATTTGTTTGTGCTCAATTTGACAAATTTGGAATTTTGTGAAAATTGCTCGCATATTTGGGAGTCACCGTCATGTGAGAATGCTTCACCAACTATGAATCAAAGAAATTTATGGTATTTATCGTGTTTATAATTTTGATTGACCTTGCAAAAGTTTGTTTCTCTGTTCTTCACTATTTTTGGTTATTGTCGTTCAATTTTGGTCAATTTTCCTTTGATTTTGTGTGTAGGATATTACGCTTGCATTGATTCTTGCTTATGGAAGCCATTTTTGTGTTGATTCTATCCCTGGATTTCGTGTTCATTTGTTCAAAATCATAGCCACAAGTTGTTTCCCAATAATGCTACAGTAAGCATCAAAGGTGGGAGCAAGCCTGTTTGATTTGGCAAGTTGCCGTGATAAGTCCTCATTTGGTTATATTCATTTTATGGCACTATTTTCTAGTTCGGTTTGTTTGTTGATTCTTTGTGATTATTATGGCAGTTGATTATTATATCTACTTGTCATAAGAGTAAAGATAACTATGAAAAACTGATGTGTTTCCGTTGTGGTAAAATTGGATATATCCGATGTTAGTGCCGGAAATTGTATGGTAAACTTGCTACAAACCCTAAATGGTCTATTACTATATCTAAGGAGAAATATTCAACTTTTGCTAATCATGTCTCTTTATCTACATCTATTCTTGTTTGGATGGGGAATTCCACTGCCTGTCTTTTGACATCTCCTTAAGATTGGTTAATTGATTATTGTGCTTTAGATCACATGATTGAAGCTGCAGTTATCTTATTTGATTTTAAGTTATGCTTTTATAGACCCAGCGGAATTATGGCTAATGGCTCTTTTACAAAAGTCGAAGGAATTAGTTACGTTTGTTTGACCTTGGCATCATATCTATCTTTCGTTTTATTTTTCCAAATTTTCTTTTTAATATGCTGTTTTTGATCAAGTTCACTCAAGTTCATTGTGAATTTTAGGATTTTGTGACAAAGAGGATTATCGTTAGAGGTCGTCGTGCGCCAATCTTTACTTGTTGCTTTAAGAACTAACGCTCACTGTTTGTTCTAGTGCTACATCTACACCCTTTGATAGTCTAAAAAATTTATTTCCATCTTATGTTTCCGTCACTAATTTGCATTGTGAGTCATGTCAATTTTTGAAACATTATTGGAGGTCATATTACTATCGAGTAAATCCATGTGCCTCTACCCCATTTGTGTTGGTGAACTTGGATATCTGGGGGTCTTGTCCAGATCATCTAAGTTCAGATTTTATTATTTCATTATCTTTGTTGATGATTATTCACAAGCGACTTGATTATACCTGATAAAAAATTGTTTTAAGTTACATTTTATTTTTTGTTGTTCTACACTAAATTCGGAATTTTCTACTTGTACTGGTGCAATCGGGTTGCTCAGGTTCAATTATAATCATTGTTCTTGAATTTAAATGCGAATGAAGTTCGAGATAAGGAAAATATATACTTAATTGAATGATAATGGTGTATATTTTTCTTCAATCTTGCCATTTCTATCCTAATATAGGATTCTTCATGAGTCATCTTATCCCTATATACTCTAAAAGAAAGGAGTGATAGAACAGAAGAATAGGCATGTACTAGAGGTTTTAAAGCTCTTTTATTTTGAATGAGAAGTTCAAAGATCGTTTGGAGATGTAGTGCTGATAATTTGTTATCTTATTAATCGAATGTCATGATCTATCCTCCAGGGGGGTATTCTTTATCATGTGTTATTTCCTGAAAATCCATCATATTTTTTTCCCAAAAAGATCTTTTAGTTATGTATGTTATGGTCCTGGTATTTGGCCTAAGTGACCATGCTTGATCACAAGTATTTGCGGAGTATTTTTCTTAGATATATTCGTATTCAAAAGGGGTGCCAGTGTTGCTTTCTAGGGTTGGAATGTTTTCTTGTATATTTAGTGTCATATTTCCTAAGTCAACACTATTTTATCCCAAAGTGTCTTCGTTGAGTCTAGTATCAGGTATCCTTCTTGATAATGATATCTTATTTATAAGATTGTTTATGAAGTTGTATCTCCTACACTTTTGTCATATGCATCGCCTCGTCCTTTTGCATTATGCATTGACTGGATTGTTAGTGCAATGCCTAAGTAGATGCCCTAGAGGGGGGTGAATATAGCAATTGCAGAAATATAAAAAGCCTAAAACAATGGAATTATATAGTGAAATACAATCAACATATGATAAACAAAGTTAATTTGCAAATTTTACTGATGAAATAAATAAAACCATTTTTATATTAGCTACTGCTCAGATAGGCAGATAAACATTGGATATGAGGAAATATATAAATAACTGCAAAGCAATAAATAAAGAGACAGAACAAGAAATCAAACACAATGATTTAAGGTGGCTCGGAGACCCTTCGCTTCTTCCACTCTCAAGAACCTTGAGCTTTAAATCCGTTAATCAAATCTACTTTATCACAATGGAAGGTGAAGATGGAAAACTTTAAAACACCTCTGGTTATCATGAACCTAACAATTGGGTATCAAAACCCTTATCACAATGTGATCAAAAGGTAACCAATCTCCACAAAGGCCTACATCTTAAATTTGTAATGAAAGCAGAGTCAAACTTTTGAAGGGTGAATATGGGTACAGTTTAGTTAAGGCAGAAAGTTCTCTATTGATTTTTCTAACAAATGATGGCCATGAATAGAAGAATGATTTCTCTTTTGCTTTTCCTCTAATGGATCAACCAAAGTTTAATGCAATTTTCCATGTCTCAAAATAGAAGAGGAATTAGAGTTTAAAACAATATCTCCAATGATAAAAAATATTCCTTCCTTCAAGAGTTGATTTTATATCCAAGAGAGGAAAAGGTAATTTTGTTAATCATGGATATCAAATAATGAGAAAAGAAAATCCATTACAAATTACCTTCATTAGCCCAAACTTAATTTTAACAAGATTAGTTTAATTGCCTAAATGAGAAGATACAATCTTGACTCTAAAGAATAATTCAAATTCAACTTGGGGTAAGTTGTTGAAGGAGATAATCCATCTAGAAAGAGTATAAAAGTGTGAAAAATATTTTGGGTATTTTCCTCTTTAGGAGATAGCGAATTGGCTGCTAGAGGTTCAGTAAGTATTTGAAAATGGGCCTGTAGACATACCTAATGGTGGATCATTAAATATAGGATTTTCAAGATTTGACTTGAAATTATAGGCTTGGTTTCTCAAAGATGGTAGAGAGATCTTTGTCCTACCAAAGCAAATTAGAGCCATACAACATTCTAAACATCCCTTGAGAAAAATGAAAAAGAAAATTAAATCGACTTTTCTTATGAGTTTCAATTATTTGGGCTATCCATTAACATGTGCTTCCAAATATGAATTGAGATCTTTCCAAGTGGTATTGTATTATCTGAATTAGATTTGTTCATATGTCAATTTGGAAGATTAGTAATATTTACTAAATTAACAGGATAGCTATTTCCAATATTTGCTTAAGTCAAATTTAGAATTTAAATTACTACAAAATGAATTAGATCTCAAACGGATGACTTGCCTCAAAATGTGTTCCAATTTGAATGGATAAAAGCAATAGAATAAATTAAGTTAGGTGCACACATTTGAATCCAAGGTAAAATTAGCAATAACAAGGGAAAAGAGAACTAAAAAAAGACCTTCAAATAGGCAGATACATATATCCTTCCAAAGCAAATATCCCATATCAAATATGTTTCTCAAAATATATTTCCCAAAAATGTATTTGAAAATTTTAACTCCACAAAATTTAAATTCAAATGTATTTGTCAATAAGATCAGTTTAGAATAAATCAAGGTATATATGCTCGTTCAAGAACTTTGGAATTCCAAGGCATAGTTTTGATATTTGAAGCAAAATATTCCACAACCACATGATCTTCTGAAACGAAGATTTATTTGCTTCCTTGAGGTTCGATTTGCAAATTTGTAGAGAATATTACCAGACAAAATAATCCTAAAATGGCTTTCTCAAAATATTGAGCTGAGTCATCAAGTGGAACCTGGATAAACAAAAATAAATAATTCTGAGCAATCAAAAGATTCTGTTGATCAAAATAAGGTTGACAGTATCAAGAATCTTTTGATTTATGTGATAATGCTTTTATCAAAGAACACTTAGATACAAAAATATTTAGGTTCTGTGTTGTCATTAAAATGGAATGTTACAAAAAGGCACATAGCCTCAACATTCAGCATAGTAATACAAGAACTTGGATTCCTGACATTCAAATTTAGAATTGAAGCTTGCACTTCAATCACAGCAAGAATAGATCAGCAATCCAACCATAAAGATCCTAGCTCAAGCAATCCTAGTACTCGTCATTCTGTTACAAAGTTTTTGAGGTAGTTGTGTAGGTTGCTGAATCTGATAACGACTAACAGATGCTGCACCATTCTTTCCCTTACATTTCTATTCATCTATTCATGTATAGAAGCACTATAAATAGAGGTGCCATGTAAACCAATGAACATTCTGGAAATGAAATAAAATCTTAATTATTCCCCAAATTCTGCTTCTGCCTAAGTCTATATACCTGTTTCTGATTTCCTCCTCTCAATCTGTCTCATTTCTTGATTCCCTTCTTCGTTCTCTCTACAAACTTCTCCTTCACTTGTATCATGTAATCAAATGGCAGATCAAGTCAGTTATTTACAAATTGGTTACAAATTTAATCAATTTTCTTTTCTTTGTATTAAATATATTGTCTTTGTACATGGTGCAAAGATATTTAAATTGGTAAAGGCTTTTTTTTCTAAACAATATTTTTAAAATTGAATGCACATTTGTATTCTTATCTTAGAGAATAAAAGCTGGTTCCTCTTCTAATTAAATAAACCTATACTATCTATACTATTGACAACCTTGCTATGAGGAAAATGCCATGATTTCCATTGCCTCTTCTATTAAGCCATATTGCCGTGGCTATTTTTTCTTTGCATCTTGTTCTCATTCTCACATCTAAATTAAAAAAAGTTTCTCATCTCTCTCATTAATTTTTTTTAGGCTATTTGTGGTCAGATATAATGTCCAAATTGACAGAACCAAGTTTTTTTGGATATATCTTTCTTGTTTCAAGCGTTGGAAATATACAAACATATGTAATGCATTAACATAATATTTGGTCATTGGGTCTGGTTTTGTAGGTTTTCAGACACCTTTGAAAATTAGGTCTTGCAAATTTATGTATGTAAACCCACAAGGTCTATGCTTTTAGAGTTACTGGCATTTCTGGGTCTTCATACATGGCAGTTGAAGCAGTTTTTTCCCGTGACTAGTGGGTTTGTCTTGGGAACTGGCAGGTTGGTCGATTTAAGGAGGTATGAAGGGGAGATGGCTTGGTTGGGGGTGGGGGTTTTCTGTGGAGCTCTTGGTTTTGGTTTGCTGAAATAATTATGGTGGTGGGTTTGAGTGATTGAGGATCTGCTGGTGGGGGCTTTGATGGCAGCAGATGGGGAACCTCCCAAATACTCCTAATGAAATTGACTACATTGGTCCCAATTTATAGGTAAATATAATTCAAACAGCTAGCCAACTAGGAAAGTAATTCTAAGTGTAAATAACTCTGAAATCAACTTGGAAACAATTAAAGTGTCTTAATAACATTAATCATAAAATTAGTAAGACTCCTAAAATATGCAAAAACTCAGAAATAATCCTAGGAAAAAATAAATCTTTAAAGCTGTTGAATTAACTCCTAAAGATGTGAACTTCCTTTGTCCTTAATCCCGTTAGCCCATTTTTTACTTTTAGTATTATATGTCCCCAGTCCATCCTAGTTTTTTCTCTTTCCTACCTCAGGCTTGTTGCAGTTTGATTGAAAAAAATGCCCTTTTCGTCACGATGTATTTTGAAGAAAGATTCGGAAACACAACCCTTTCAATATTGGAAATTAACTTCTTTTGCCACCTCATTCACTTCCGTACTTTTACTTTTGTTTGTATTTATCTAGCTTAAGCAGAGCAATCATCATCTCCAGGAATGAAAGAGACTTCTCTCCATTGAAGCATGCACTAATTTATTAGGAACTCATGAACCATGCCAACACATATCTGCTTGTCTTATGGAGATTGAGGATTGTTGTTATTGATGCTCTGTGGGATGATATATGCCAGAAGGAAGTGTTTTCATTTGAATGCTTCATTGTTGGAGCAACTCTCCCATGAGTCCCACCCAATGTGCTGTTAAAAGGTTGCAGTTTTGGAATTCATGGCTTGTGTGGAATTGTACATTCCCCACTTAGGTTATTAAGGTGATGGATTAGTCCTGAATCTCTTCCATCCTTTTCCATTATCACTTAAAGACTGTCACTTGGGCAAACTAATGCTGTATATGAAAAAGATAATGCTGATTCTTTTTGGAGTTTCTTTCTGCAGCTTTTGGTGAATGTAGCTCAAGCACTCAAGTTGGTTCCTCCCATTGTTAATCAGCTTGTAATTATAATGATTAAAGCTTGTTCTGTTAGATTTGATTCTCACATGGTTTGTGGATTAACTGGAGAGCATATTGTCTGCAAGAAGAGGATATGAATGAAAGCTCACAACCAATTGATTTTGTTGTTTTTGAAAGGCTCGTTACCTTGCTAACACAAGGCTCATGTTGCAACTTTATATGCATTCTAGTTCTATTGAGAGATTAATTGCCTATTCAGTTATTTTTTGTCGGAGGTGCTTTTCTTCCTTTTACAATTCTCTAGAACTCAGGAACACATTTTCATCAATTTTGGG
>JAODPA010045601.1:0-11779 GCA_025585075.1 Nepenthes mirabilis | reverse complement strand
GCATCCAAAATACCCAAAATCATAATTAATATTAATATAATTTAACTGGGGATCCGAAATATTACAATTTGGTCAAACAAATTCAGCATAATAGACTTTACAGAAAATAAACCATAAACTGTTGGGCATCTACATATTGCATCTATGACCCATAATGATTATATCTGAAACAATCAACACTTAATTCACTAATATAGCTACGGCCCAAACAAACTAACAATCGACAACTGATATATGAAACTAAAATTAAACAAATATACAGTATTTAAATAGCATTAAATATTGTCTGGATACATTAATCAACATAAAACATCCATGAAACTATAAACTAAAACTCTTTGAACAATCCCAATTTTCATCCCTACTCATCCGGTACGAACTCGTGCATATTATTTGAAGGGTTAGTAAAACAGTAAGACAATGAGTCAAAAAATCAACAAGGCACATATATATCAATAAACATGTATACTTTTCATTTAAAACATATTTGATGCGTCCTGAAACCAAACATCGAACGGTTTTGGGCTGCATCGATCATTGAATCTTGCTCCATCCACCGAGTTTGGATCCTACACACAACTAAAACAACCATAAGGTCAGGTGCCGACGGGATGTTACCCCACTGTAAACACTCCAACGCTCAAGTTAGCAAAATAGCATTCCAAAAATTAAGAAGATAAAGGAAAATGTGTTATGAGGGTAAGGAATAGAGAGTGTTTGTGGTAATGATTTGTCTTTCGTTGGGAGATATTACTGTCGCTCGAGAGGAACGGTGATTCCTATCCCAGGATTTTTGGGGATTGAAGTGACTGGAGAGAGAGATAGAGCTGGGAGCCTAAGAGTGTGCTATGTAAGCTCTAATGAATTACTCAGGAAAAAGGAACAAGGATGTGAAAGCGATTCAACTGGGTATGAGAGCATTTTTTTCCTTCAAAAAGGTGTGCCCTAAAGTGTGGACGCTGTGGCCTTCTTATAGTCGAGGAGTTGAGCATTTTTCCTTAGGTAGGAGTGCGTGATTCCAGTGTTCTGCTGGAACAGCTTCCTTTCTTGACGTTGGCATTAATGGCGGTAACGACTCCTTGGGAGGGTTACCTTCCTTCTGTGTTTTGTGATGGCTAAGGTTTATAGAAGACGAGGGAGAGAATTTGGTGCTTTTCTCATGGTGTGTGCATTGCATTTGCTGGCGACTATTACTGTGGAGGTTACCTTCTAGGAGAGCGCAAAATCGGGAAAGAAAGCCGTGGCAGGTCAAATTGGGCCTGGCCCACTTAGGGCTTATTTGTGGGCAGGCCTGCTATAGCGCTGTTGGTCAACAGAAATATTAACCGTCCATGGTGCCAGTCAACCGTCCTTGTGCTGGTTCCATTGGCTTTTTGTCCAGTCAACAGTTTGCGTTGACCGTCCAGACTAATGCGTGGGCCTTCGTGGATTTGGGCCATTTCTCCTTCCTGGGCTAGTCCACTATAGAAGTACCCATCACTAGCCCCCCATGTTGGTGGTCTGAATTCTGACCTCCAGCTATCCGCAATGGGTCGCGTGACTAGGAATCTATCAAGATCCATTGACTGGATCTATTGATCGTCCAGGCCAAAATTCGAAGAGCATGCTAAAGGAAAAGTGGACTGGATTTGTTGACCGTCCTGACTAAAACCTGGAGAACCTGTTGAAGGAAAAGTCGATCGGATTTGTCGATCGTCTTGGCCAAAATCAGGAGAACAGGTGGAAGTGGAGTGACGCGCCATCATTAGTTATTTTTCTCAGACGAAAAGGCAGCCACGTGTCTGTACATGGTGAATTGAAGATCCCGATAATTAATGCATCGGGGGATCTGGTTCGTCAGTGCCCATTCAGGAGGCGCCATGTGGTAGTAATGATGGTGCTTGTTTACGAGACGGTTACTTTGGCTGGTGTTCACACCGCCTTTAATTTTCCCGTTCGTCTCCTTTTGCTTTTGAATTTTTCACGCTTTCCTTTGTCTTCCTCAAGTGTGCATTTTTTTTGAGTATTACACCATTTCCTTCCTTACTTCCATACTCATTGTTTCCATTGCATAGATAGCTTCAACCCTTATTGAGACTGACCTAAAGAAGTTGTACGTAGAGTGTAACGTTTCTAAAGCGATCATTCCCCGTGTTCTTGGCAAGGAGGGCCGAGCTAGCTCACTGCCTGAAGGTTGTATCACCATTTATGAGGCCCATTTGAGGAGTGGGCTACGCCTTCCCATTCCTGAAGAGTTACTAGAGATTCTAACCACTTTCAAAGTCCCTATCACACAACTTCACGCTAACGTTGTGCAGTATCTGTGCACGTTCTGTATTTTCCTTCGTCAGTATTTGAAGAAGTTGACGGTGGAGATAGTGAGGGTTCTGTTCAAGTTCAACTAGGGAGTAGAGTGGATCTCTTTGGCCCCACGGGGTGGTCTCCAGGTTAGCACTACCATTTATGACTCCTTAAAGAACTGGAAGAACATGTTCTTTTTTATTTACGTGGACGGATCCTGGCCGTTGGCTAGGGAATGGGGCAACATTCTTGAGGTTTACATCGGGACTCCTATTGAGACGGAAACGGAGTCCCTAGAATGGCTGTTTAAGTTGGTAGGAAAACACCATTTAGATTTTTGAAGAGACCACTTGGTTTCTCATGATGAGGCCAAGAAGGCCAAGTGGAGGCCTCTATCACTGGAGCAGAAGATGATGAAGGCCTCTAGGAAGAGGAAAATTGGGGCTCCTATAATTAGGGAGCCAACTGGCGATGGTTTCCCCATTAGTCCAACAATGACGGTGGCAACAGTAAAGCCTTCCTCGTCCTCCTCCACTGATCCCAAGAATGTGCTAATTGGCCAGCTGGCCGGAGTGGGGGACGGCTCCGGCATATGTGGTGAAGGCTCTGCCATTGAGGTCTTTAGGGAGAGACTGTACCCTGCCACCAGCTGCATTGTTCTTTCCTTCCCATAGTCGGAGCACTTGATGCGGTTGGAGACTTCCTCGGAGGCGCCATCATTGAGTGTGTTGCTGATCCATCGGAGGAGATACTTGCCGGGGAACCCAGGGAGGTGCCTGTTGAGCCTCCTATTGGGCTAGCCATCGCGACATTTGACGAGCTTGCTCCTGAGGGGATTCTAGGGGAGCCAAGAGTATCAGCTGCTGGAGAATCTCAACCGTCGGCTGAAGTTAGGGTAGAGATTGCGGAGGAGAAGTCGCCGTGGAGCCTGTACAGGCCGTGGAAGGGCCGTTGGAGCCTGCCATTGGGGTGCTGTCTAGAACAGACAACCTCATCGAGGAGCTGTTGGAAGAGTCTGCGGCGGAGGCCACTGCTTGGTACATTCAAGAAGGTTTCGTTTCTAGTCTTCTGCCATCTGAGTCAAGATCTCGTCCTAGGCCAATGCTTCCAGCGCGTAGGATTTGGTTGGTAAATTTATTATTATTATTATTATATTTTATTTTGTGATCTACCTCTCCTCTTAGCTTAACTGCTACTAACACTTATTGTTTTTGTAGGCATAAAAAGTCTTTGGTGCTATTGTTATGGCAATTGGCTAACGAGACCTGGCGATCGTTGACAGGGATCGGCTAATTGCTTGGCTCGACGAGGAACTAGAAGCGATGTGGGTGGAGCATCGGGATGATGTGGTCTCTCTAGGATCCGTGCTGGCCAATCTGGAGGCAGAGATCACCTAGCTTAGAGAGGAGAATCTTAGCCTTAGAGATGCCATGGTGTCGGGTCTGGTTGAGGAGAACTACAGACTTAAGGAGGAGAATGCTGGTCTAAAGGAAGAGGCTGACCAGACCACACTGCGCCTTGACTAGCTTGAGGGGCAAATGGCCACTCTGGAGAATCAGCTGGCCAGACGCATCCCTCCTCACAAGGTCAAGAACATGCTGTTGGCACGGTAATGGGAGGGGATCAACATTAGTCGGTGTATTGCCCGGATGATTGATCCCAACTTTTTATTCGAATTCCTCAATCTAGAGAACCATTCCGCTCAGCGTCGTCAGTGCCTTGTGGAAGAGTCTCGTGTCGGTAGTAGATTGCCAGCGCCTACTTCTAGGAGCTCTGCTCAGTTTTTATTGCCCTAGTTTTTGCAGCTAATGTATTGACGAGTGAATATAATCAATAAAACGGCTATTTCATTGGCGTTATGTGTCTTTTGCCTTTATTGTAATTTCCACTCCTCCATTGCTGTGTTTTTCGACTAACTCTATGCACATAGGTTGGCCGTCTGCCTTGCTTAAGACACTATAAGCATTTTTTGAAGGACTTGAGCCTTTGAGCAGACATCAGGGTTTACCAGGATGTCATGCCAAGCCTGATCCATGCTTATGCGAGAGTAAAAGCTTGGTGGTGCAGCCCTAGCATGAACCGGGGTGGCCGACTTTTGGAAGGAGAACCTTTACTCATGACGACCGGCATTGACTGATCACACTTGGTCCTAGCGAAGGAGGCTGTGGCTTGCGCTGGTTGAGCCCCCTAAGATTTTGACTGCGAATGGACGACTTGGATGACCAAGGTTTAGTTTGACCGCTAGTAGGCTGCCTGGGTGGCCAGGGCTTTGTTTCGACCGCTCTAGGGTCGCCTAGATGACCAGGATTTTGTTACGACTGCTCGTGGGCTGCCCGGATGACTAGGGTTTTATTACGACCACTCGTGGACCGCCTGGGTGACCAGGGTTTGGTTACGAGAGGGTGAAAATCCTTCTGACTTAAGGACAATTTAGGTTGTGTAAGCCTACAAACAGACATAGGCGTGCATATGGAAAAGTATCTACAGTGAGGAGATATAACATGCCAAGTGTTCCTGTATGTTTGTAGATGGTTGACTTATCTGTGTCCCTACTGAAAGTAACGCTTGAGGTGGGTCGCGTTCCACATTCGAGGAGCCAACTTGCCGTTCTGGGTCCGGAGTTTGTACGCTCCGTTTCGCAGGATGACGGAGATTAGGAAAAGCCCCTTCCAATTCGGGGGGAGTTTATTCCTGTTGGTGATCTTACTTGTAGCCTCGATGCTTTGTAAGACCACGTCTCCAGCAACAAACTGTTACGCCTTTACCTTCTTGTTATAATAGTGAACAACCCGTTGTTGGTTGGCTATCGTCCGCAGCCTTGCGGCATTGCGGGCTTATTCTAACAAGTCTAAGTGTTCCCGAATTTCTTGAAAGTTACCCTGTGGGTTGAAAGACTCAACCGTGAGATTTGGAAGCCCAATTTCAACTGGAATTACCACCTCAGTCCCATAATAAAGGCTAAATGGTGTCTTATGAGTCGGTTCCTTAGGAGTTGTCCGGTAGGACTACATGACGGAGGGCAGCTTGCCGACCCAAGAACCTCCTGTGTCCTCCAGCCTGGTCTTCAGACCATGGAGTAGCGTACGGTTTATGACTTCCACTTGTTCGTTGGCTTACAGGTATGCCACCGAAGTGTAGACCAATTTGATACCCAGATTAGTGCAATACTTGGTGAAGCGCTTCCCCGAGAATTGGGTTCTGTTGTCAGTGACGATGACCTCAGGAATACCAAATTTGCTGACTACATTCTGACGGACAAATTCAAGAGCGTTGTGCTCTGTGATTTTGGCCAGTGGGATAGCTTCAACACACTTGGTGAAGTAGTCGATGCACGCGATAATGAATTTACTTTTCCCCATTGCAAGGGAAAATGGACTGAAAATATCTAACCCCTATTGTGCGAATGGCCGGGGAGCCTAGAGGGATTTCAGCTCGGCAGGCGGCTAGTGGTGAAGATTGCCGTGAATCTGGCAATTTTCACACCGCTTTACGAACTCGAGTGCATCCATTTTCATCATTGACTAATAGTAACCTTGGCGCATGATTTTGAATGTAAAGTTCTTGTAGCCAATATGCGATCTACATATCCCGAGATGGACTTCTCCAAGGACGTAGTTGGCCTCCTCTGGAGTGAAGCATCGGAGATACAAGGTCGAGTAGCCATGGCGATATAGCCGTCATCGACCATGGTGTACTAGCCGGCCATCTTTTTAACTTGTCTGGATTTGTCTGTATCTTCTGGAAGTGCTTGATCCGTCAAGTGTTTTTGGTACAGGGTTATCCAATTTTTTACCTCATAGATTTGCATTGCTTCTTGCTCCTCTATGTTGGGAGCATTGAGGATTTTTCACGTGTTTCTCGAGTACTGTTCTGGGTTTTCGACCGTCGCCGCCGTAGCAAGCTGGTCGGCCTTCCTGTTTTCAATTCTGGGAACATGAACAAGGATCACCTTGTCAAATCTCTGGCTGATCTCCTTTACCTTGGCCAAGTATTTAGCCAGGTGGGGGTTGCATGCCTCAAAGTTCCTGCTAACTTGATTGATGACCAGCTCCAAGTCACTATGAGCGGTTAACCGCCTAGCCGAGCACTCTTTAGCCAGTCTTAATCTGACCAACAGGACTTCGTATTCTATGATGTTGTTTGTTGCCAGAAAGTCGAGCCTGAGAGAGTACTTCAATTCGAACCCGTCCGGGGTTTTTAGGACTACTCCAGCTCCGCTACCTGAGTCCGTAGATGATCCGTCCATGTTAAGGTCCCATTCCGGCTTTGCCTCACTCTGTCCTATATTTTTAGCGGGTTGTTCTTCTAGAATTAGTGTTGTAGTCTCGACGATGAAATCGGCCAAAGCCTTCCCTTTGATGGTAAATCTGGGCTGAAATTCGATGTCGAACTCTCCTAATTTGATAGCCCACTTTACCAACCGTCCCAAAACATCAGGTTTCTGAAGAATGCTCTTCAAAGGCTGGTCAGTGAGGACAATCACGCGGTGTACTTGGAAATAAGGCCTCAGCTTTCGGGCGGAGAAAACAAGTGCCAATGCTAGCTTTTCTACACACGGGTAGCGTTTTTCTGGGCCAGTCAATATCTTGCTTACGTAGTAGACTGGCCGTTGGGCGTTGGGGTCCTGGCATGTGAGCTCGGAGTTAAAGGCCACCTCTGATACCGCCAGGTAAAGCAAAGCTCATCTCCATCCTTGGGTGACATCAATAATGGTGGGATGGCCAGATATCATTTTAGTTCATCGAAGGTTGTCTGGCACTCCACAGTCCACTGGAATATGTTTGCTTTTGTTCCCTTAATGCCTTAAAGAAAGGCTGGTTCTTATCTCCTGACTTCACTAAGAAGCGAGACAAGGCCGCCAGTCGTCCAGTTAACCGCTCGACTTCCTTAACCCTCTGTGGTGGGGACATGTTTGCGAGGCCTTAATTTTCTCTGGGTTTGCCTCGATTCCTCGCTGGGAGACGATGAAACCCAGGAATATTTTGGAGGAGACTCCGAAGACTCATTTAGCGGGATTTAGCTTCATTTGGTGTGCGTCGAGCACCTCAAAAGATTCAGCCAGATCACGAATGTGGTGATTAGTGACTCTGCTCTTGACAAGCATATCGTCAACGTACACTTCCATATTGCAGCCGATCTTTCTTTCGAACATCTTGTTCACAAGCCGTTGGTAAGTGGCTCCTGCGTCCTTTAGTCAGAAAGGCATGACCTTGTAATAATAGGTGCATTGGTCTGCCATGAACGAGGTGTGCTCCTCATCCTCCGGGCTCATCCAGGTCTGGTTATAACCCAAATATGTATCCATGCAGCTTAACAACTTATACCCGGATGTCGAATCCACTAATAGTTCGATCCAGGATAAGAGAAAGCTATCTTTAGGGCAAGCTTTGTTAACGTAGGTGAAATCAATGCACATTCGCCATTTTCCATTACTTTTCTTTACCAGGACGACGTTCAAAAGCCAGTCCGGATACTGGACCTCCCTGATGAAGCTGGCGTCCAGCAGCTTTTTTATCTCTTCTCGGATGACAATTAGTTTTTCTATGGAATAGTTTCTCCATTTTTGCCTGATGGGTTTGCGGTCAGGATCAAGGCCCAACTTGTGGACCATTACCTCGGCTAGAATCCCAGGCATGTTAGCGGGAGTCTATGCCAAGATATTTGCATTCTGCAGCAAGAATGTGATCAACTTGTCGCGCAGTGTCCCGGTGAGTGAGCCGCCGATCTTTACACACCTTTTCGGATCTTCTAGATTTAGTGGGATCAGATTGGTTGCCTCTCTGGACTGTTCTTTCCATAAAGTCACCTCGTCCCGATGGTCGAGTTCTCCTGCTGATTTGGTGCTACCACTCGGGGTAATTTGGAACATATAATATGTCCGCCTAGTGGCCTGGTTGCCTAGAACCTTGCCTACGCCGCAAGCCATTGGAAATCTCATCTTGAGATGCGATATCAAAGTGATGGCTTTAAACACTACTAGGCATGGACGGCCTAATATAGCGTTATAAATGGAGGGCAGGTCAACTACCAAGAAGTTAAGTATTTGACTCGTTGTTCTTGGGTATGTATCTAGGGTCAATTCTACTTGGAATGTCCCTTGGATTGGCATTGGCTCATTATTAAGGCTGTATAACGGGTCTTCGGCAAGCTTAAATAAATTTTTTTAAAACCAAGTTTAAAAAACGTATCAAGGTAAAGCAAATCGCGTGAACTTCTATAATCGATGAATATTCGTTTCAGTTGGTAGTCGACGCTACTGTCTAAAATGAGGGCGGATACAACTAGGGGGTCTGCATGTGGAGAAACTACATGCTCAAAGTCATCATTGCTAAAACTAATGATATTATTCTGAGTTCGCTGCTTCTTATTCCTGACATATTGCTCCCTATGGTCTGTCGGAGTCTTGGCAGATCGAGTTTTAATCATGTTGACTACTCCTTCCTTGACTCGATTCGTCGGAGGAGACGGTTCTGGACCTTCACTGCCCGCTGTACCGGAGCTCTAGCCAGGGTTCTTGACAAACCTGGTTAGGTGGCCTCTACGGATTAACTCTTCTATCTCCCGCTGGAGCATTTTGCAGTCTTCGGTGGAGTGTTCGGGAGATCGATGGAAATCACAGTATTCGGCTGGATTTCCTCCTTCCGCCTTCTTGAATGGTTTTGGCCACTTAATGAACTTCTCATCTCTGATCTGCATAAGGATATTTGAACGCATGTCAATCAAGGGCGTTAGGCTATTAGCCCGTAGTCCTTGTGCTCCGGTGTCTAGCCCTTGGGTGCTTCCGGTGGGAGTGATCGTCGCTGCTACACTTCCTCTTTCCTTCGGCAGGGAAAGAGCGAGATTGTTTGGTCCGCTTAGCCTCGTTGGCTTCCTCTCCCACTGTGTAGGCCTTGGTAATAAATTCTGCTTCCCAAAAGGTCTGCGGATTCTTATGCGTCAGGTGCCTGAAGAAATCTGTATGCATCAGTGCAGAGATAAAACCGCCCACTTTTATCTCCTCTGTGAGTCTGGAGATCTGCCTAGCTTTCATCATAAAGTAATCCAGAAACTTCTGCAGATTCTCCCTATGCTTTTGCTTGATGTGCGATAGGTGCTCAGGTTGTTTCTCCTATCGGTAACTAGAGGCATACTGCGACAGGAAGAGATTAGCCAGCTCTTGGAAGCTCCGGATGGAATCCATGGGAAGACAATGGAACCAAATGCGTGCGTCCCCCATAAAGGTAAGCGAGAAGTAGGGACACATGGCTGCATCTTCCAACCCTTGTAGACCTAGATGGGTGTAGAAGTGGGCAAGGCGATCGACGGGATCAGCGCTCCCATTGTACGAGTCAACGGTTGGCATTTTAAACTTTGTGGGCATGGGACGGTTCAAGATCTTTGCTGTGGAAGGGGATCTGTCCAAACCTGTTGTGCGTTCATCTCGACTCGAGACTCTCTCCCGTCTTGGATACGGTCGAGCTGTGCTGGCTGATCTTTTGGAGTTGAGAAATGTCCTCAACTCCGTCCTTCCTTTAGCATGGCAAGTAGCCGGCCGGCTACTACCACCAGTGGATCTGATAGCCTCGGAGGCTCCCTCCTGAGTTTGGGGCCTAGATTTCATCCGAGAATATCGAGGGTTCCTTCCCTCTAGACTTTCCCTTGGAGATATGCTGCCTGAACATTCCCCACGCCTTAGTTGGCTTTGGGCTTGCGAGGGCTATGGCATCTGAGTGTTGGCCAGATTTTTGGATTTCTTGGCTGGTTTCTTTTTCCTTAGGCCCCCCTCCTGGATGTCGGTGCAGGGGCCGTCGTGAGTGAAGTCCCCTGTTGTGCAAGCTCCTGGTGGGAGCAAAGCATTTGGAGCATCCTGCTGGTGTTCTGCATGTACTCCACCAAGTTTTGGAAGAAAGAAGCAGGCACCCCATTAACTGTCCCATTGACTAGGGTACCAGTAGCGTGGTGCTGGTCGGACGAGGTCACATCCCTGGCAGGCTTGCTTGCTTGTGCCCTTGTGTTCATCATATTAGCTGACAGAAAGAGAAACTGAGAGTGTGAGATTATGTGAAGTTGTTTAGAAAAGTGGTTGGCTTTTTTATAAGTTTTCCACAGATGGCGTCAATGATGCATCCTGGAATCAAACATTAAATGGGTTTGGGCTACGTCGATCGTTGAATCCGGCTCCGTCCACCTAGTTTGGATCCTGCATAGCACTAAAACAAATGGGAGGTCAAGTGCTAGCAAGACGTCGCCCCACTGTAAATACTCTGATACTCAAGTTAGCAAAATAGCCTTCCAAGAATCAAGAAGGTAAAGGAAAGGACGTTTTAAGGATAAGGAACAGAGAGTGTTTGTGGTTATGATTTGACTCTCGCTGGGAGAGATTACTGTCTCTTGAGAGGAATGATGATTCCTATCCTAGGCTTTCTGGGGATCGAAGCGACTAGAGAGAGAGATAGAGCGTGGGCATACTATCAGTGTGGGAGCCTAAGAGTGTGTCGTGTAAGCTCTAATGGATTACTCAGAAAAAAGGAATGGGGATGTGAAAGCAATTTAACTGGGTATGAGAGCATTTATTTCCTTCAACAAGGCGTGCCCTGGAGGGTGGACTCCGTGGCCTTCTTATGGTCGAGGAGTTGAGCATCCTTCCTTCAACACGCCTAAGAGTGCGTGATTCCAGTGCTCTGCTGGAATAGCTTTCTTTCTTGACATTGGCGCTAATGGCGGTAACAATTTCTTGGGATGGTTACCTTCCTTCTGTGTTTTGCGACGGCTAGGATTTACAGCTGACAGGCGAGAAAATCTGACGCTTTTCTCATGGGGTGTGCGCTGAATCTGTTGCGACCTTTGTTGTAGAGGTTTCCTTCTGGGAGATTGCGAAATCAGGGAAGAAAGCCGTGGCAGGTCAAACTGGGCCTGACTTACTTAGGGCTTATTTGTGGGTAGGCCTGCTATGTTGACCGTCCTTGCTACTAGTCACCCGTTCTTATGCTGGTTCCATTGGCCTTTCATCTGGTCAACGGTTTGCGTTGACCGTCCAGGCTAATGTGTGAGCCTTCATGGATTTGGGTTGTTTCTCCTTCCTGGGCCAGTCCACTATGGGAGTAACCATTAATATCGGAAGGATTATAAATCATGATCGGATGCAGAGACATGAACTTGTGTAAAAAAAATTTACATAGTGCATTTTTAAATTTCATATCATGTTCTTTTTCCATTTAAATCATCAAAAAGTCCTTAATTTTTATTGTTTCTTATAGACTACAGCTAATAGGCCTTACCGACTAAAAAAGTGAACACTTAAAACTCGGATTATGTATACTGCCATATAACTAAAGGCCATAAATTTGTATTCAAGACCTGAAGGTGGGTTGTGTAATATTCCGGTTCCCCGTTTAGATTATTTTAATATTTTCAATTTGAGTAATTTAAACGTGACAAAACTTAGTTATAAATTGTAAAATTTTTGAGAAAAATCAAATTTACGATGTGATGTTGAGTACCGGTTGGATATATATTTAAT
>JAODPA010045590.1:6419-32831 GCA_025585075.1 Nepenthes mirabilis | reverse complement strand
ATATATATATGTATATGTATGTATGTATAGGTATGTATATATATGTATATGTATGTATATGTGTGTGTGTGTGTGTTTGTAGTGTAATAGAGTATAGTATATATGTTTATGTACATGTATAAATACTTACATTGTTTATATTATTTTGCATATTTCTCAACATTAAGAGGTTGCTGAATAAACTTTCATCTTTTGACTTATGAGATTAAATGGTTTGATTCATGAACTTCTGGATGGCTATGCCTTTTGATCCAAATTGTACATTTATAATTGCTTAGGGGAAGAAGATTTATCTGTAATGTCTCTTTTAATGCTTGACTAGTTTGCTGATTACCTGTAGTAGGCTATTCAAATTCGATTTGAGGGTATGTTGTGGCTATTAAAGCTTGATCCACTTCCTTAAATGATTTCCTTGGACAATGAGTTGTAATACCTTTTTCCTCTTATCTGACGCATCTGTTGCAGGTGGAGACTATTCTTGACAAGGAAAATTTTACGCTGGAGGAGCTTCTTGATGAGGATGAAATAATTCAAGAATGCAAGGCTCTTAACTCTCGGCTTATCAACTTGTAATGCTTCCTTTTTGGATTTCTGTTTTTACTTTTGAATTTGTTTGGGCTTCATTTTCTTATTTATATTTTATATACCAGTTATTATTTAGGAATTCCCCTTTTGGGTAAAAAATTGTGATGAATGTCAGAAAGTTCAGTTAAAATATTTGTTCTAGTAGATAAATGTTAAAACTTTGTCATATTCTTTATGGCTCTTTCTCACACATATACCGACACATGCACGAACACACATCTGATTTGAGGTAGACGCATGGAACAGGTTTGATTGATAGAAATGACATGAGAATGAGAGCCGCATGAGAGAGACTAATGACAACAGCTGAATAAGTATGGGACAGGTTTTGAAATGGATTTTCAAAATTAAGCCCTTGAGACTTTTGTAATTATGAGTGGCACTCCTCTTTGGTTTAAGATTATACTTTTGTTCTCTGATTTTATAATTCATTCACTCTATCATAGAATAATGATCTGAATTTATTTGTATATGTTGTCTCTTTCCTACCTATGGATTTAGTAACCTTCCGATCATGATTTTATTTAGACTACAATTTTCAAATAAACTAAACAACCATAGTTGAAGTTAAGCAAAATGACCCTTTCCTATTAATAAATACTCTAGGAGAAAAGTTATTATGCAGTTATGTATCACAATTTCAATTATTGCTCCTATTGGACTTCTAATGCCAAGATATGGATCAAACAATGAATATTTTTTTAGGTGGTCTGAACAGTTGAACAAGGATTTATTGGTTTTGCATACAATGAAAGCCAATGGCAAGTGCCCGATTGAATTGATTGGGTTATGTAGGACAAATGTTAAGTTTATTGGTTTGTTTGAGTGCCTCAGCTGCATGGATCATTATACTGCCACTTGACACCTATAATAAATCTATAATGACAAACAACTCATTTGCCATGACATTTCTCTTCTTCATGCACAAGGATTTTTTTTTATTTTCATTTCAATTTTTTTCACATCTTTTTACTTATTTTCTATTTCTTGTTCAGGAAAAAAAAAGAGTTGGATTATATGCCAATAATTGACTCATTTACCTCTTTGGAATGCTAAAGAAATTACTGGAATCTTTTAGTTATATTTGCCTTTATAGTTGTTCTTGCTCATAAAAGAAATGCTTGTCCCTGCCTAGATGAGCTACTTACTGCGGGAAAAACTCTGAATGTTATGGAATTTCAGGTCTAGGCATTTCTCCTCTTTTGATCTTTTCCTACTTGGTGCTTGTATATTTTCTCTATAGAAAGTTGAAGCTGAGTTGTATTCTTTCCTATTAGCTGAGGAACTGCATGGAGGTTTAATGAATTTTTACCCTTGAGATTTAAAACTTGTTATGAATTCTACACATTTTTTTATGGAAGTGGAATTAAGGGATGTGGGTGTGTGGAGCTGATTATAGAATGTACTTCTTGGTGTCTATTCATGAAGTAGATGCATTATGATCTGCTTAATTTAGCTTAGCATGTTATGCAGTATGTGGGTGAAACCTTGATGTATGGTAAGGTTGCTTCGTTATGGTGTAGAGATCATGGTTCAAAAACCATGGAAATAGTTCCAAGCATCGGGTTATGTACATCTAAATTCTTCAAATTCGATGATGCAAGAACCTTGTGCATTATGCCATTCCTTAAGGGGGAGTATTAGCTTAATGCTAAATTTGCTTGATTGTGACTTCAAAGCCACGGGTTCAAACTATGAAAATATTTGCAATGTAGGGTTAAGATTATATGTTTAGTGTGCATCCTTGTGCACTAGATTGCCTTATACCCAAAATGTTTACGATGTACCTTGGGAAGGGATATGATACTTTCTTTGGAATATTTTATGCTAGACTATAGCATCTCATGTTGTGCTTTAAGCCTTAATGGGGCAATTACTGATTTAGTGTGCTGAAGACATACGCAATGTCTTCCCCATAATTTGACATGAAATTGAGGCCAAACTCATCCATAATCTTCTTTTAAGGCCTTTTTTCTCCTTGATAAGTACTGTACTAATATATCAATAGGACACCAAGGAGGTGTCGCTTATGTGCAACTGCAAACAAATAGGTAAAACGTTACTGGATGTATACAGCTTTAACACTGCATTTCATAGAGTTTGTTTCTGTGTTTTAGACTCTTTTGATTCTAGGTTATGATGAATCAACCTTACTGTTGTGTCTAAGACTTGCCCTTACAAGTTATGGTACATTAGGACCAATCAGCCAACAAAGCCAAAAAATAAGGTAAAATGACCCGAAAAAGATTCACTATGACTTGCAATATAGAAGGCCAGCATTCTTCTTTCCAGAAGTGAAATTATTTTCACTGCTGTGGTTTTCTATCTCCTGTTCACCTCACCACCCACTATCCTACCTAGCCAATATAGATATGCACAACAGGAAGTGTTCACACATGCATGTATATATATAATATCTGGATGCCATTCCTGTCTGCAGTTTGCGGGAGAGACCTCAGGTTCAGCAACTTATTCATTATATCGTGGAAGAAGCCTCGGAGGACGCTGAAAAAAGGAGAACTTTCAAGTAGGTTTTATTGGAGAAACCCTCCTCTATTTTGCGGGATCACATTGGCTTACCTTATCTTATTCATGTGTGTCTTTATGCAGGTTTCCTTTCATTTCGTGTGAGATTTTTACATGTGAAGTTGATATCATACTCAAAACATTGGTAGAGGATGATGAGGTAAGAAATCCCAACAGTTTTTTTCATCCTGTATCTTCTCTTCTTTTATCTTGCAACAATTCTGTTTAATGGATTGCTCAATCATTTGCTTGGAGACAGTTGATGAATTTATTGTTTTCCTTCTTGGAACCGAACCGTTCACATAGCACTTTACTCTCTGGATACTTTAGTAAGGTAATGGCTAGAACCCTTTTAAATAATTGTATGATCCGAGTTTGTAGTAGATGAAATATCATATGTGAACCATGTATTTATTCTTTGTGTTGATGCTTACATTTATTATTTGCCTCTTATTATTGTTTCTTTAGACAATTATTATTTTTTGTCTTCACAAGTCTGCCTTGTTATTATTGTTTTACAGGTTGTGATTTGCCTTCTGTTGCGGAAGACAGTTCCTCTTATGCATTATATTCAAGTAAGTCTTAAATTACATGAAGCTAACTCCCCTCTTATTGCCTTTGATGCTAGCTCGTAAAGATTGAGTTGGGGTTTTTTATCTGCACAGGTTATTCTTTTTATTCCTTGGCTATTTAGGTGACTTGATCTTTTGACTTTTTGTTAGGCTTTTTCAACTGATATATTTTGTGCTTAGGTGTGATATCTTGCTTACATGGATTTTTACCGAGACTTGTGATGCATATCCAATACATACGTGTATGTTTGGTTCAGCGTGAGTGCTGTTTGAAGATGTGTATGTAGCAGGACCCTAACAGTGTCAATATAACCTTCACTATTTCAACAAAGCAAATAGTCCTACACTCATGGGGGGCCTTTCTAAAAGTTGAGTGGTTCGAATATGAAAACGTATACTTAGTTGTATATAACGCTATTTTCTTCACAGGGATCCTATTCCTAACCTAAATTTGTCCTCTGCTTTGCTGTCTTTTCCACATTATTTGGTCCTGTGGATGCATACATATGTATAGTTTTTGGTCTGTGGGATCCTCCACTGAACCACACTTTCATCTGCCCTGGATAAGAGGTACTACAAGTGCTTTAATATTATTGAAAGGAAATTTTCTTTATTCTGCAAGTGGTAATGATGTCTCTTGGGCTGTAAGTCCTAAATATATGCACAAGCAAATTGCTTGTATAAGTATGTATCTTGAGTTCCAAATTTTCTTCTCTAGCAAGCTTTTTTATTATGAAAATAGTTTCACTGTGATCTTTAAGTTATCTTTGTGTGTGTATGTGTGTGTGTGTTTTTTGGGAGGGAGGAGGGAATCTTAGATTTAATTGTCCTTGGGCCTTAATTGTTGAGCGTGTGGCTATAGGTTAATGGTTGGAAGTGAGCTTATTTCTCCTCAAGGTTATTGTCACTTTGATTAGATCCTGTTTGTTCAATCCCCTGCATTTACTTCCTCTTTTAATAGGTTTGCCAGTGTTTTTCCTGAGGATTGACATGTTAGATTTGCTCAATGTTTGACAAGGACAAGGAGGACCATCTTCTTTGTTTTTATTTTGAGCCCCATGTTTTGGGGTATTATTTTTTGGGGGTTATGTTTCATCATTTCATTTCCTTTTTTGCAGTGATGATGGGAATATATGCTTGGCCACATTTTGTTGAAAAACTCTTTTTGGTGAAGTATTGGCTTCATTTAGATGTGGATTGTAAAATGTTTTAAGAGCATGGTTTGGAAGGAAATCTATGGACATGTCACTTCCCTTTGGCATAGCTTGCGGAGTAGAGTTGTTTATTTGGTTTTCTTTCAACACTAGTTGCAGGAGTTTGTAGAGGCTTTTATCTTTGAGATCTTCAGAGAGATTTGAGAATGTTAAATCTCTACCCAGGGATTTATTTTTTTTTTTCCAGTGCCACAAGATCAATAATTCAATATACTCATTGTTTCGCAAACATAAAAACATCAAAGTTTGGTTTGTGGGTATGTAAGGATGAGATGGAGTGTAAAAATTGGGACATAAATGGATAAATTCAAACACAGTTTTCAATGATTGGTCAATGTTAGTTTGACATTTTCTACCATATTCATTCCAATTCCTGCATTATTATATCCAGTCCCTCTCTAGATATGACTAAGAATGTAGGTGGTTTATTTTCCAAATTTCATAATCGACTAATTGTAACCTTCCCCAAGTGCTTTATGAAAATGTGCATAAAGTACCTCTAGCATTTCCATTCCCTGTGTTCTTGCATACCAAATGGACTGTAACGGTCTCTCTGTGCCTTTGTAGGGAAACCTGTTTGAGGGTTTCATCACTCACATAATTTTTATGCTTCTAGATACATTGTCTCATCAGATGAACCAGCGGTTGGATGAATACTCACTGATGGTAACATGAAAAGTTCGTCTATCTTGCATTATGAGGTGAGGTTGCGGAAACTAAATAAGAAGTGAAAAGAGGAAGGCTGAAGAGAACACCATGCAGTGCATGAAGTTAAATTTTCATATTTTGTACTCTTGGAGTTCTTGATTTGGAAAGGGCTTGGCTTCACAGTTTTTGGGTTTTTTGAAAAATCTATTTCTAGGCTTCCCAAGAGGGCATGAATTGTTTACCCTATCTATTTGTTACTTGTGTTGGAGCCATTTTTGTTATCATTTGCCTTTCCCTTCTTATGTTGCTTGAGGTTTGGGTGCCCTGGGGGGTGTTCAGGCATGATTATGTGTTAGGTGTTTGAGACGCTTGAAGTCGACATAAGGGGGATAGCAACAACAAAGCCTTATGTCTCACTAGGTGAGACTGGTTATATAAATTCGTTTTTGCTACTCTACGTTATTTAGTGTAATATCCTCTGAGAGTGTAAGTAATTTTATATTGGGACTATTAAAGAGCTCAAAAAATTGGAGACCAATGCTTCAACGTCATTCATGATTTTTATAGGATGGCATTCATTTTACATTACATAAAGAACAAAGACACTTGCAAGTATTTAAAGAAAAACAAGAACCTTTCAACCAGGTGCTTGAGGGAATAATAGTACACTCAAGATTATTTTTATTTTTATTTTTTTGCTTATAAGGGCAATAACCACTAAAGGAAAAGAAGGAGAGACTCAAATCCATGTCAGACGTGGATCCACATGGATCAAATGCTAGTTGTGTTACCCTTACACCTTATACAACCAAGCATTTCAACTACCACTCCGTGTACTCACATTAATCATTACTATTCTGCCACATCAAAGTTGCCTCTCCTCCGTGATATGTTAA
The DNA here is from genome assembly GCA_025585075.1 of Nepenthes mirabilis. Classification (NCBI taxonomy): domain Eukaryota; kingdom Viridiplantae; phylum Streptophyta; class Magnoliopsida; order Caryophyllales; family Nepenthaceae; genus Nepenthes; species Nepenthes mirabilis. The sequence goes on along the minus strand of JAODPA010045590.1, from coordinate 26,390 downwards.
ATATGTAGAATTGTTTTTTTTTATTTGCAAGTATATTTGTAGGTATTGTGATGTCATAAGCTTTGATATTTTGTAGATAAGCTTCTTTGAGGCCTTCATAAATTAGCCCAACTTTTTGAACTCAATTAAATTGGATTTGTACTATTCAAATATGGTTCTAAAATTATAACTCTCACTTGTAGATTAATTTTGCATGTTTAGTAATATTTTATTCCCAGCATCTCCTATTTGAGATGATATTAGAAACTATTAAATGGGGAAAAAAAGCATATTAAGCATCATCAGATCTCAAAAAAAAAAAAAAATTGTATTTCCTTTCCCATTGATTTGACAATGGTAAAGTAGATTTTCCGGCACCATGGAAGCCTAAGATCCATGAAAATTTCAAACACTATTTAGCACATTTGAAATTTAAATCAAAGATTATTATGGTTTTTTATTGTTATGATGCGTTGCTGAATTTGGGTAATACGGATTAGGGACCCTCTTGATCTTCCATGACAGGTTGAGCTCAGACGGGTCCGGTCTTCATATCTGGTAACTTGGGGTTTTGCACAACACAACGAATAAATAAGAAGTCAGGTGATTGGCGGAACTCACTTCTCGGTTTATCCTTTGACGTTCAACTCAGAAATCTTTCTGAAAAAAGAGAAAAATGGAGGATGTAAGGTGTAGTGATGCATGGGTGGAAGGAATGAGAATGATGGCGAAGGTCCTGGCTCCGATGCTTGCGTTCGATGGGAAGTGGCTTATGAGTGATGACGGAGGGCTTGGCTCTGACAGTTGCGCTCGTCGGGGAGCGGCTTATAAGTGGTGTCAGAGGGCTTAGCTTGGTGGATATGTTGGCAGGGAGCGGCTTTTTAGAGAGAGAAAGAGAGAGAGATAGAGCTTCATGTTCTTTTTGGGCAATCGAGAGCAAGGATCGTTCTCCATGGGCAAGCGGTGGCCAGAATCATCCTCCCTTTACCGGCAAGGGTGAAGGGTATTTGTAATGCTGGTGTCAATGTGGCTTTAGCGCCAAAGTTGGTGACTACTGTCCCACTAGGATTCGCCGGACTGTCTTAGAGACAGTGGAGGCAGCCGATGTCAATTGTCGTTTTGGGACGGTTGTGCGACAATTGGTGGTCCTCACCGGACATTTGCCAAACTATCCCGCCGATGGCTACAGGTGTCGTCTGCATGCGCATGCTGTTGCAACTAGGCTGTCGGCTGTCAGGCTAGGGGGCTCCTGCTGTGCCACAATTGGCCAGACCACTAAGTAGTGCCTGCATTTGTCTACTCGTCATGAGCTGGGCCACAACTAGGCTGGTCGTGGCGCTTCTTGGGCCTCGCGCCTCGTAGGATCTCATTGGGCCTTGACGCTTGGGCATTCCAATGGACAGGCTTTTCTTTGGGCCGGCTCATAAGATTGCAGGACCCATCAGACTTGCACTATTCAAATATAGTTCTAAAATTATTACTCTCGCTTGTAGATTAATTTTGCATGTTTAGTGATATTTTATTCCCAGCATCTCCTATTTGAGATGATATTAGAACTATTAAATGGGGAAAAAAAAGCATATTAAGCATCATCAGATCTCAAAAAAAAAAAAAAATGTATTTCCTTTCCCGTTGATTTGACAATGGTAAAGTAGATTTTCCGGCACTGTGGAAGCCTATGATCCATGAAAATTTCAAAAGCCATTCAGCAAATCCGAAATTGAAGTCAAAGATTATTATGTTTTTTTTTTTTTTTAATTTCAAACCCACATTTAAAATGAGCTTTTATCTCATCACTTACAGGGTTTCTGAAATGATAGGTACTGAGTTTATAGTTTTTTGGCACCTATTGTAAAGTTTCTGGTGAATTTCGTGTTCATGTGCAAGCCTATATCTGACTCCTTTTACAATTTTGAATGACCAAAGTTGCTTTTGATGTGGTTTTGTTTGGTTGTCCATGTCCATGTCAGGCTTGCATTCCTTGTCATGTCCTCTGTAGGTCATGTCCATAATGCAGGGCTTAATGTTGAGTTGAAGCTTCATTGACTCCTTCCGCGATTTGCAAATGGGTGATATGGATACCCCTTGCTCTTCTATTAATTAATTAACATACCTGTCTCCATAAGAATGGTTGAAGGCTGAAAAAAGATGCAGGAGGGATGAGCAAGGCAGTTACACTGAGGTTCTCAGAATTCCCATGAGGGGATGATTGTTCGGCTGCATGACAATTGATTTTGTGAATTCTCATTTCCAAAGTGGATGACATGTCTTGTAATATTATTAGAGTTGTGTGGCAAGTTAAACTAGCAATTTGCTGACAAAATTGTCTTGTAAACTCAGAACTTAGAAGGGTGAAGCTTGGTGACTCATTGCAGCGCAGCTTACCTTTAAAAGATTTAACTGGACAAAATGAAACATTCTAATGGACTAGTTCTGAATCAAAATCATGCTGAAGGAATTTGTTTTCCTGTCATGTCTTTGATATTAAATGTAGTTACTCATTATGACTAACTTTAGTTATTTTGGGATTATATAGGCTCATCAAGACATCGTCCAGCGGCTGGTTGATCTTATTGGAATCACATCTATTATGGAGGTTGGTTATTGAACGTTCATCCCTCTCCCTGTTTTATAGATTCATTTTGTTCACATTATGTTGCTGCACTAAAAAGGACGATAAAAAGCTGATTCTCTGACTGCGTTTCTCACATCCATCAGTTATAACATATTATTTGCTTGTTTTCTGGCTTTGGGTTTTCTATCAGCTGGTTTTATGTGTTGCAGCTTTTATGCATTGTAAAACTGCTTATACCATGTATTCTCTGACCTCTACTGATAGCATGTTTGCTCCCTCTATTTTTGAAATTCACTTTAATTTTGTTCCAATATCTTTGGTTTGTTGGCCATTCTTTTATTTTAACTGTTTGTACTTCTAAGTTAGCATTTGCATAGTATGCCTGTGCAATGCATGCAATCTCCTCATGCTTTAACCGTTCTTTGCATTAAAAGTCAGTGGCAAATATTTCTAAGCATGGTTTTTCTTTCCATCAGTCATGCAATTTCAACTGTACTCTTTATCATTGATTGAATTGGCACGTTGGCTATTTTTCTTTTGAATGGAAAGTGGAGAGAATACCAAAAACTGCCTTGATTGTGGTGTTGTTTTGCATGAAAAGACAGTAGCAATTATTCCTAGGTTTCATGGATTCCTCAGGTCTTGCTATTTCGACTGTAATTTTCATCGTTGACTTAATTGGTACTTCGGCTATTTCCTCTCCTCTTTAGCTAAGTGGAGGGAATAACAAAAACTACCTTAAATGTGTTGCTGCTTTGCATGAAAAGGCAGTAGCAAATATTCCAAGGATTTGTGTATTTCACAGGTCATGCTATTTTGCCTGTAATTTTCATTGTTGACTTAATTGGCACTCTGACTATTTCTCCTTTAGATGGAAAGTGAAGAGAATAACAAAACTACCTTAATTGTGTTGTTTCTTGCAGGTATTGATTCGCCTTATTGGTGCTGATGAACATATTTATGCAAACTATACAGAAGCCATGCAGTGGTTGGAAGATACAGATGTTCTGGAGATGATTGTGGATAAGTTTAGCTCTTCTGTAAGTTGCATGTTTTGTTTGCTCATGTGAGACATGCTGAATATAAAGGCTACTAATGTGTTCCTCTAAATTTTATACTCGGATCTCCTTGGGCCCCTGTGAGTGAAAAAGGGCTTAGTTTGGTTTGGTTCTTTGCTGTTCATTTATCCATTCAAAGGTGGAAAGTGATGGTGTTGTAAACCACAGCCTTTTTCTTTTAAACCCACAGATTTCAAAATTGCTATCTCCATTACGCGCTCATTTTGTTGTAGTGCTTGGAGTATGTGTAGTCTGCCTCATCGTAATTGCTTCCTTTCCTCTCTTAATAAGTTCTGCTGCTTTTGTGAAAAGTTGAGCTATGTGCCTTTGTATTATCTATGAGCATGGTGTTTCAATTTATATTCTTCAATATATTACAGTTGAGATTCTACAGATGGCTTTGATGCAACATTTTTCTCTTCAATACAACAGCTTGTTACTCATGTTCTCTGTGTTGCAGCAAATCTGATTGCATAAATTATCTCGTCCCCTTGGGTGGATGCTTTATTTCCTAGTCTCAGAGCTGCATACGGAATAAATATACGAAGTGCTGCTAAAGATCTAGCTGCATCCTGATGTAAACATGACAGTACTAGCATAGAAAATTAACTTGTAACCAGTTTTAAAGTGTACATACACACATCCATATCAAGCCTGTATAATTGTGACAATGCTTCTTGCACAATCATGCAATTCCCTCAACGACACCTCTAACAGAAATTACACATACAAATGACATTACTGCATGTAAATAATGCATTCGTGTCTGTTGCTTTTCTCACTAACTTTCGTGTTTGTTAATTGGTTTTCGTAAATTGAATTTATTCAGGATTCTCCTGAAGTGCATGCTAATGCAGCAGAAATACTATGTGCCATTACCAGATATGCTCTACCTGGCCTTGCTGCCAAAGTTTCCAGCCCAAGGTGGTGTCAGTTTTTATATTGTTTTAAAAATACATTAAACAGTAAAATCTTGTTTGTCGGATCTGAATGTTACGATTCTTATTGCAGTTTTATAGGAAGGCTGTTTCATAATGCTTTGGAGGAGTCCCGGCCAAACTCAGTCTTAGTTAATTCATTGACTGTATGCATATCTTTGTTAGACCCAAAGAGACTTACTTTTGGCTCTTACCAAGCTTATAATCGCCAATTTGCTCAAGTATCCACAGCAACTGCAAACCCAGAGACAGTTGAAGGCATGTTAGAGTGTTTAGGTAAGGTGGTGTGCTTTGTGTTAATTTGCAATTCCTTATGAACTGCATACTCTAATTCTCAAAGCTTTGACTATTGAACATGGAGGGGAAAAGGGAATCAAGGATAGCATGGAGGTGGGCTGCATACTTGTCTAGGCCAATGGCCTGGGTTCAATTCCTATATATGGACCTTTCCTTCCCATGTTTAACTTTCTGAAGAAGGGGAAAACCAAAACATGGACTAAAAGAGATTCTATTCAATTCTGTTTACCCTTGTGTTGTAACTTGTGCTTACTCTGGCCCCTTTTAACCCTAGAACTATATCTACAACCTACAAGAAACAAAGCTTCATCTGCTTCTTATTAAGATAGGTCAGAAGATAAATAAATACGCACAAAACTAATAGAAGAATTAGTAGATGACAAATATTCAAAGCATAAACTGAATAGATTACTTACTCTGTTACTGAGGTGGTATGTTGTATGCACCTAGGATAAAGATGATGCTCAAATGCACTTTCTTTACTACGTCTTTAGAGAATTTTCTTGCCCTTTTTTGTCCTTTTTCTTTTCCTTTTTTTTGGGGTTTGGTTGGGGGTTGGGGGTTGAGGGATTACTGAGTTGGGGAGGAGTTTACGACTTTGGGAATGACATTTTACTGTTCTGTAGGATTGTATTCTATGCATACAAATGAATAATGTTTCTTCATTATTTAAATGGAGGAAGGTGAAGCTCTTGTACATTTATCTTATTTCATAGCAGTGTCACATTTTTTTTTTCTTTTTAAGCTGTAGTGTTTATTTTGATCATAGGAAACTGTATGATTAAGCATGCTACTTGACTTTTGGGTCCATCAAGATTGGGTCAGGCAAACTTGACTTGTTGACATGATGTTCTGTTGAGCAGGTCATTTACTCAAATTGTTGAATATCTCATCTGAAGAAAGTGTCTTGCTAACTACATACGGCAAGCTGCAACCGCCTCTAGGGAAACACCGTCTAAAGGTAATGATTTGTGCATCAGCTTGTTTGTATAAACCCAAGTGTGAAAACCTGATATTTATCACAGTAGAGTAGCCAACAAAGCAAAAAGATGATATTACAGGAATTATTTTGCATCTATCATTGCTTTTCCTCTTCCCAGTGCATGATTGGTAACACTCGTTATAAGAAATGTTATGGAAGGAAAACACCTTGATTTAATGTCTGCATCCAGATGAAAGTTTGTTTTCTTATATCTAATGATTATTTCTCTAAAACTTTCCAGATTGTAGAGTTCATCTCAGTCTTGCTTTCTATTGGTAGCGACGCTGCTGAAAAGGAACTGATACGGCTTGGAGCAGTGCAGCAAACTTTGGACTTGTTCTTTCTGTGAGTTTTAGTATGTCATTGTCATCTGGTTTGTTGATTCTGGGGATTATTCATCTCTTGTTTTTAATGTGCTGCAGGTACCCATACAACAACTTTTTGCACCACCATGTGGAAAATATAGTAGTATCATGCTTGGAAAGCAAGAGTGTTCCTCTTGTTGAGCATATTCTTCATGATTGTGATCTCATAGGAAAGATACTTGAAGCAGAAAAAAATTTCACTTTGGCAAGTGATTCTGAAAAGGTCATATATATTTTCTAAGATTAGTAATGTTTTGTTGGCCTCTATTTTTTCATTATCTCCTGCTATTTTAATTTGTTGAAACACTGTTGCCATATGATGTTATTGCTGCTGGAACGATAAACCTAAATGTATTTCTAACCTTCCTGCAGCCCACTGTCCCTGTTGATGGAAGACTGCCCCATAGGATAGGGAATATTGGGCACCTCACTCGCATATCTAACAAACTTGTTCATATGGGGAATACAAACGGCGAAATTCAAGCATTATTACAGGTTTATTTGTTATTCTTAGCAATCTTCTTCTTTGAAATTCCTAGGAAAAAATTAGATGCTTTGCTTGTTTATATTTACTTCGAAGCCATCTTTGCTGACTTTCAAATTGTTGAATAATTTAATAGATTGTTAAGCTAAGCTTATCACTGGAAATTTAGTTAAGCATCATAAGGCATTATTATGCCATTATGGAACTCATGCATTTCTTTTTGAATTGCTATGATGCTGCTCACATGCACTACTATATATTTGATGGCCAAGCTGTAGACTGCATTCAGGAGCTTTCTAGGTTCTCAATATAAATGAAATGTTTTGCTATAGCAAAAATATTTCTATGGAACAATTGGTCATATTTCATACTCTTGATACAACCCTAAGGAGGCTATTTAGAAACCCTCTGCATTCTTCATGTGCATTACCTGTGTATTGTATGCAGCAGGTATGCTAATAACAGAATTCCTGAGGGCTTTATTAGGGCCACGGAAAATGGCAATTTCCTTTTCTGTTACATGACCACAGTACACCTAGTCAGAGATTACAATTTGTTGGCGACCATTATAGATATTATATACATTATTGGTATCTTCTTAGATTTACTGCTTCTGAGACCAACTTTTACTCTTTAAAATATGCTCACCCACCCTTCCACTCCATAAATCAAGCACTCTTGAAAACCTTAAAATCTAATTAAGCTCAGATTAAGTTTAGAAGTCCTCCATGTCTTCCATGGGTTCTTATTTCCTTCACTAGAGTGCTTGTAGACGAAAAATACTACAAGGCCTTGATTTATGGAGTGGAAGCTATTCACCTGGATAGAAACAGCCATAAAGTAAATCATCCAGCTTCTCGTCATTTTCCTTTAAATATTTGCTTAGTATTACTGTTCTATGAAGTACTTATAACTGATCTACGTTTATCACTGTGGCATATGTGGATTAAATCGAAGGGTTTGTAAGGGATTTATGCCACAATCTGAAAATTTTTGTTTTGATTTAGATCCACAGTTTTCTGGCTGATGTTGCCTGAGTAATACCTATTTCATTAGTCTTTGTAATTTGACTTATTCCCTTTGATCACAAGAGGAGATGTTACTTCATTTAATAGATGTTTCTTGTCTTTTTGATAGTTAACGTTGGAGGGGAAATATTTTATAGATGCTTCACCTGGATTAGAATATTCTGTGATAAGCATCCACGACCAAATACCATCCCTTATTATATAAGTGAAAAGCTCCCTATCCAAAAGAACGTGTCAACATCTAGATATTTTATGCGGCTGAATCAATAGCTAAAAAGAGAATGCCCAAAAATATGATAAAGCGAAGGTAGTTGACAGTTTCTTCTCCCTCATTGTACATTGTACATTGCACTAGAAGCTCTGGTTTACTATCACCTTTAGTCTCGTTCGCAAGATGTCTAAAGTCAAATGATCGTACAATTGGTCTTCCAAGTCAGACACTTTTAGCCATGGATAAAAATATCTGCCGATATTATAAATATTTGCTAATATGTATTGGTATCGAATTCCTTAATACTAATATTTTCTGATACCGCAACATTGTCATGATATGTTTCTGTTTCTGTGATATCACAATATATCGACTGTTATTTAAAATATCGGATGATAAATCTGATATTTGGCCAATAAGATCCCATCGGCGTATGATTTTCAGAAATTTTTCTTTTCCAATATATCCAATACTAATCTGTATTGTTTGATATGTCCAACACCTATGTGTTTAATACCAATATGATTGTGACCGATATCTATACCCATATTTTCATTCATGCTTTGAGCTTAACCTTTTTATTCCTTTTTTTGGGTTTGGTGAGCAAAAGTAAATTCCAAATTGATACCAAGATTTTCACGCATGTACAGAATGTGCAGCCACAATTACAGCAAACTGGAAAACCCTACCTTCTATTAACCCATTATCCCTGCAGGCCCCTCAAATCCAGAAATGACGAAACTGAATACCAACGAGACCTGTATGGGGTTTTATTATGGCTCTAAAATATCGGGTAGTGGGCATTGGATAGTCTTTCTACCAAGGACAACTATGATGCTACTGTTTCTCTGTTGTGTCTCCTCTTCCTCTAGAACTATATACCTTTGATGTCTCTGGAATTCCTATTGTTTCTGGATGTGTAATGTGAGACTCTAGGCCTTAGAGGTTGTTTAACTGTCCAAAGTGTAATTTATTTCATCTGATTAAAATCCCTACGGCTACAGGAGATATAATGCTTGCAATGTTTATGCACTTTAGGACTACAGGCCTAAGTCTGCCCTTTTTATGATCTGTGGTCAATTATAGAGGTTGCATTAGTTGGTGTTGTAAACAAATTGTTGTATATACCCTTTCTAGATGATCTCGTGGTATTAGACTCTTGAGATTGGTTATCATGATTGTGAATTCTAGGAACTATGAACCACAAAAGATAATTATTGAATAGAAGGGGAAACAAATTTTTGGTGGAATCATTTCTTTTCAAGTTTTGTGATTAAATGTTTGATTATGCTTGTTGGTCTTTGTGAAAGATAATGGAAGAAGAAAGGCTGACTTGTCAAGAGATGATGAAAGGCAGCCCTCCCACCCTCCCCCAAAAGGTTGTGTGTACATGGCCACTGGACCAAGATGAACCGAAAGAGAAAAATTGATTTTGATGTTGTCTAGGTTGCATTGGAGAAATTATGTAAAAGAATGGCTTTAATAAAGATGCTAATGAAGAGAATACGTTACGTGAGATGACTTTTATATGTTAACATCTTCATTAATTTATTATGAAAATTGTGCTTGCATCTCAGGCTTGCTGTGTGCTGCTTATGTCTCAAGCATATTTAATTGCTAAGGAACCTGCTGTGTTCAATTACATTACATGTAACTTCAATATTAAAATAGATTTGTATGAGCATGTGTAGACATAATATTACTCCAAACTAATAAGAAAAGAAAAGTCACGTAGGCATGCATCACTTTATTCACCTCTATGTTAGGTAGCCTCCTCACTAAACACAAGTAAGAGCTAGCTTGCATTGAGAATGAGGGGCCCTCCGAAGGATAGTCCTTCGGATACTTTAGGACGGTGTTGTGAATTGGTTTGGTTCTATGTATTTAATGATTAATGGTTGATTAGGGAATTAAAAGCATTATTTCATATGAGAGAAAAACTATTATAGCTCCAAAATACTCAATTTCAACAATTTAATTGGAATTGCTTGACTCATATTTTGCTAATGCCATGGAAATGCTTAACCTTTGGTTTTAGAGACATATCTTGTTGCTCCAATCATTTACAGAACATTAGAGAGTTAAACATGATTGGTGAGTAGATTCTGGATAAACTCTTTTTAGTAGATGATGTTGACTTTACATTCAATCTAACCCATGCAATAACAACAATTTTGTTGTCAGCAGTTGTATTATTATCAGGAATTCTAGTTGATGTGGCAAAGAAAGTTACAAATAGATCAAAATGTGTTAATTAAAGTTTAAATAGTTGCATTCAAAGTTAAAATCCATTCCCAGATCCCAGTAGATCAAAAGAATATAACCTTCCAGTGTTGTAAATCAAAATAAATCAGGAGAGCTAGTGATTTGAAGTAGTTTTCCTAAAAAAAGTTATTCAAAGAAAGAAGAATATCAGAGAGATTAGGTAATAGACAAATGAATGCAATCTTCCTATTCTCGGAGTAAAAGTAATTTATTTTGTTAGATATAGGGACTTCTAATCTTTTTTTATATACTAAATGCATATATGACTATATGTAGTTCTATTTTGGCTATATATCAGCAAGGATAAGCTTTGTTAATTATTGTACTTTCTCTATGTTGTTTCTGATTTGTTAGGAAAACAGAGAATGGGTTGAGTGGCAATTGAATGTCCTCTCCAAGCGCAATTCTGTGGAAAATGTCTACCAGTGGGCCTGTGGGTAGGTCTTATTAGCCACAATTTCTGTTCTGTTCTTTCTGTTCTAATGGTTCTTGCGATTGCATGTTCTGAGTGATGAATATTGAAGACAGTGAGATAGCTAGGTGATAGGCTTGACTAAGTGGTGATGCATTGTGCATAGCAATTTGAGAGTCTACCCCAAAAAATATGATGTTTTTTGGGTGTCATCTGAAAACCTGCTACTAGCAGAACAAGTTTTTGTTTCCCCAATTATCTGGAAATCTAAGCAGCTGGTGCTGATAGCATTTTCACGAGCATGTTGAACTGTTCTGTCCCCTTTATATTGATCTGACCCCTAATTACTTAGACTGTTGGCTTATTTGATGAATTTATTTTTTGGCACGATGATTTGTTGGATGAACTTCATCAAGAAACTATTTCACTTCTTTAAAATTGTTAATCTTTTTCTTTACTTGCAGTATGTTTGTCTTTGTTCTTCCACATTGGTTGAGTAGTACCTAGTGGGAATCAATGCCTCATCAGAATTATGTTTGTTATCTTGCTTCGGTTGGCAGATTGCTGCCTGTTAACGCATAATTACTAACAACCATGTATTCAATCCCCATTCCTTGTCAGATTCAATTATCTGGTTTTATATTTTGTATGGATATGTTGACAATTTAGGAGATCGTGATAGAAAATAAGTAAGCACTCTATAATTAGATATCAATAGGAATTCAGCTATAATATTTATTTTTTGGGCATTTGGTATCACAGGCTTTAAGAATAGTCTGTGAATAACCTATTTCAGGGGTTCTTGCTGGCAACAGAAATATGAAAATTGAAATACTCTTATATCTCCAATTCCACAATCTCGTTTCCCATCTAGTGAACTCAGCTCATTTGTGCACTTGTTATTAGTTTATTATTCTTAGTTATTTAATTCTAAAAAATAAGATGAAGGATGCCAAGTATTTGAATTTTCCTATCTTGGCAGAAAATGTTTCCATTTCATGTGTTCAATATTAACATTGCAGGAGTAGCGCCTTGTCATTAGTTGTATATTTTGTGTTGTTTTGTGCTTTATGATTTAGTGCGTCTACATGTATGAAATGCACAAAACTATAATGAGATAACTTTGTGAAGGATGGAAAACACATTCTTTATTCTTTGTTAAATCATGGTTCCATTTGGTGTGTTACAGGAGACCTACTGCACTCCAGGACCGAACTAGAGATAGTGATGATGATGATTACCAAGATAGAGATTATGATGTTGCAGCTTTGGCAAATAACCTAAGCCAGGCTTTTCGATACGGCATCTACAGCAATGATATGGATGAGGTGCATCATTTTGCTCATTGATCTATTATTTTCCAATTGTGTTTTTTGATTTCCTTTTCCGTTCTTGTTAGCACGTTTGTGTGTAAAGACATTAAATTTGTTATACATGCAAGAAAGAATTTGATGTGGTATTCAAGAGGTGGAACAAAGTGAGCAAATTAGGTGGGAGTATGCTGGTAGCAGAAGATATAGTTACGATTTTTTGCCGATATAGTCTGCGAAACTACGCGCTGTAACCGATAAGTTGTGGACTTGCTATTGTTTGCATTGCTTTCAAGACAGAGAGGTTGAAGTGGATTCCTCTGCTAATAGCAAGATGATGCAACAACAATGACAATAATCATGGGAATGAGTTACCAGGGGTTTCCCATTCTACATGTGTCAACATGGCCTGCCATCTCTTATTGTGTATGTAGGAGGGTTAAAGGAGTGAAAGCATTTGTTGGTCAAGGATTTTTTTGGGCGGGTTGGGGTGGGGGTGGGGGTTGGGGAGGGAGTTGGAGAGTGGGTAATGATATTATGACTTGCATTGTCTCATCTTAGCAAAGGTAACCAGAGGTGTGTGTGGTATGAAAATGATTTACTTGCGAAGGACGTAGTATTGTATCTGGATCTAAGGTCTACTGACAAATGTCTGGTCAATCTGGGTGGAAAGGAATGGAGGGGCTTTTGTTGACTGTGGGTGATAGTTCTTCCTAGGGCTCTTTCACATGGATGGTTGAATCTTTTGCTTTCTTGGATGAGCGAATCTATACTTGTTGTCATCAGGTTATGTTGTGCTTTCATTGAACCACACAAGCAATTTACCATGTGTTGAGAAGAGAAGGGGATAGTAGCTCTGATGTTTTGGCGTCCAATGAGAAGAACATTTGTACACATCCTAATCCGGAAGAGGAGCAAAAAATAGCTCTATGTTTCCTTAAATGCACGTTTGGTAGCTTGTGGGGGAGAGTTTAGGTTAGGGGCTGTGGGAGAGTAGTCACTTTGTAATTCTTTTTTATGTTCTCAGGGAGCAATCTCTCTCATGTATAAATAATGCTTTCATGGCCATGAACTGAAAGTGGCGAGTAGGGTATGTCTTGCATTTCTGTTTATTAATCTAGCTCTCGGAAACAACCCTTGTCCCCATCTTATACATCTTGTAGTGTTAACTGGTTGGGTGAAATGATTCCAGTAGTGCTGAATACTACCAGACTTAGTATTCTGACTTCAGAGGATCACTTAACGTCTACTCACAAGTTCTTTTTATTCATCTTCCTATTATGTTTTCATTTATTCATCAGTTCTGTTTATATGTGATTTATGCTTCTCAAGATTTGCCGCTGTCAGTATCCTACTCAGTGGGAAAAGGGCTTGGTTTGATTGTTTGCTGATGTAAATAGTTTCATATCTCCTGCTTATTTGAGATATTGTAGCTGTCTATTCATCTTCATGAAATCTCTATATTTACATTAGTCTTGGTGCATACAGGGTCATGGCTCACTCGAACGAGATGATGAGGTATCTTTATTTTCAAATGCTTGACATGCAATTCCCTGCCCACACCCCACCCCTCAAAATAATAATAATAATAATAGAAGGAAAATAAAGTAACCATAAAGAGGCCTTCAGACTGCATATGGAAGAAAATTTTACTACAGCTTCTGTATGATGTATGGTTTTTCTCACCACCACCATACTGTCCATCGAGACTGAAGTTTGCTTTTGCATGGATGTTGTGATGTATGAAACTGTGTCAAGTCTCCATCCAGAAACTTTGGTTTTTAGCTTCCATTAAAGAACTATTTGGGTTGTACTACTGTAGATTAGGTTCTTGGTACCAGTTTCTGATATCATCTGGCGCTTGGCACTGCCTAGTAAGTAGGTATATCAGGAGTGGACTTGATTTTGGATGTTATCACAAGTTAGCTTGGGCCGTCTAGTAAGGCTGCTTTAAGATGCTAGGTTTGACAGAAAATGATAGAATGAACTTCATTGTTGCCTACCTTATTTTATGAAGTCTGTCACAGGAGATTTAGCACCATTTTTTGCATGCCTTCTTGGGGCAACTGTGTATATTTTCTGCAACCATGCTTTGCCAGAGGTGGTGGTTTTTGTGGATCAAACTTGAAATATTTGCTAATATTTGACAGGATGTTTACTTCGATGATGAATCTGCTGAGGTTGTCATATCTTCATTGCGTCTGGGAGATGACCAGGAGAGGTAGGTTTTAGCATCATTCTTTTTGTTTTCAGTTCATTGGTCAAATGGATGTCCGTTTGCATTCCGCAGTTGATTACCTGAGCTTTGTACCCTTTTGTGATTCAGAAGCTTGCATGTAAACCATAGCTCTTTGCCTTTTTTGGCCCATGTTGTAAATGCTGTTAAATCAGTAAATTTTCCTGACTTTGAAGAATGATTTTTTTTTGGTTTGAGTTGGAATAATAATTTCCATCTTGGAGATATTTTGTTACTTGCGCCATCCAGCTTGCAGGAAAACTGTCTAGGGGATTGTGTGGGAGTAACAGTCTTTAATCCCTAAGTTGGTTGGATATGAATGATGCCCATGCGTCATACTCCACTATTTGCCAAAATGTTCAACACATTTTCTTTCATTGATTTGAGTCTTCAGTGTTTTACCCCCCCCCCTATCCTAGTGCCAAGTGTCCAAAACAAGTTCTTCTAGAAGATTTTAAGTAATTATGTTATGGTAAACAATGCTGGGTGCTGTTGCTTCAACTAATTGGACTTCTATTTGCCTTTCAATTATGCAGTGGTTCTATTTTCACAAATTCAAACTGGTTTGCTTTCGAGGATGACAGAATCAATACTGACCGCTCAACTGGTGCACTTGCGTCACCATCCCCTGATACTGAGGCGGCGGCGGCGGCTGCTGCTGCCACTCGTGCTGTTGATGATCAAGTTAATGTCGGGGATGATGAATTGTCTGACAAAACCTCGCCTGAAACAAAATCCAAGTTGGAGTCTACAGCTGAAAGCTCCTTTTGTGGCTCTAAAGAAATTGGACAGGGTGAAGTTGATAAGATGCCAGAATGGGTTGAATGGCCGGAAACATCAAGTTCAAGCGATGCCCCTGATACTGATAGGCCCCCACTGCTGCCAAATGGTATGCTTGAGGAAGAATCGGCAGATCAGATGGATGATGTTTCTCCTGATAAAGCCGACCCATCACCATCCATGGACAACACAATGGATGAGGTGGACACTGGCGGAACTGACGACGAAGATGTGCCGCCTTCGACAGAAAATACGCATCCCAATTCGTTGTCCGAGCAGACTACTGAAGATGACAAGTCATCAAGTGCACGAGGGATTTCTGAGACTTAGAAAAAAAGGGTTACAAAGCAGTTGCAGATGTAGATGCAGTTGCAGATGTAAATTACAAGAATCTACTGAATAGGATTGACTTGTGCTGGGCCATTAAGCTGGCATTGAAATTCTAGGGCTCTTCTCTAATAATTTTTTTTTTCCCTTTTTTGTACATCATAGTGGGGTTTCGTTCTTGGGTAGGGCTGATGATTCTTTGCAATCCCATGTGGAACATGGAAAATGAATTGAATTCATTTTTCTTGTTTGATTGTGCTGAAGATGATCCTCGCAAGCCTCTTCCCATGGGACAACCCCCCACCGTTCCAAAAGAAAATTAAAAACCCCAAAAAAGGGGGAATAAAGAAGAGAAGAAAAGGGAGGAGCTGCTGACATGAGATAGACAGCAGCTGCTATTACATGCTCTAACGTCTTCCGGCCCACCCACTCTTCGCATGAAGCACTGTAGAAACCATAAGTTTGCCAAAGGAATAAAACCACCCTGCCTGGCATGGAGCTCTGCTCGGGCATGGTTTTCTTGCGCTGCCATCAGCCGCGAGCCCCATAACATCTTCCAACCCACCCACTCCTCGCAGGAAGCATTATAGAAACCAAAAGTTTGCCAAAGGAATAAAACCACCCTGCCTGGCATGGAGCTTTGCTTGGGCATGGTTTTCTTGCTCTGCCATCAGCCGCGAGCTTCACAATATTCTTCAGATAAAAACAAGTACGGGACCAGTGGAGAAGCAAAGAAATGTGGACGGTTTTTCCTCTGAATTTCATCATTCGGCAGTAGTTTAATAGTTTGAACTTTCCAGTACCAGAAATAAGTTCATCCTGGACATCAGCATTTTTCCCCGCTTCGTGGCATTAGGCTTTAATTTTATGAAAAAACAAAAGAACAAAGAATTATAGCTGATTCACTTCCAGGTGATTTTGATCATTCATTGTCTACATATATTGAATCCGTCTGAACGATGTACTTCACATTATCATTTCATGTAGCACGTTGAATGATTTAACAAAAGTTGTCTCTGGGAATTCTCCATGAGGCTGATGACCTGTATATCAGCGTGTATCACTTTCCTGAGGACCAATAAATTGCTGCCCTTATGTCACACTCAGTTTGCCGTCTCGAATGAATAAGTACAAAATGTAAGGCACATTACGAGACTCCCCCTCCCATAAACGGAACAGAAACAAAAGTTCTACTGTAAGATGGCTCTTCATCTTTTCATCCCAGCACAGCCGCCACGATTTTCAGGGCAGTGGCATCTCAAGGTCTGGTCTCCTGTCAAGTAATTCCCTTGTGGATGAATCTGGGAATGCATCTGGATAAGTAGCCAAAATTTTTGCTTTCATGCTCCTGTACGTCAACAAAAACATAAATCAAACGAAAAAAGGTCCCGAAAATTCAGCAGGTTGCCTGGAAAAAGGGGAAAGGATAGGCTTTGAGAACGGTCAAATACAGTCTTCATCCTACTTTACGGGGAGACTATTCCATGATTTGAATATTTGATCCTTTATATCACAACAAAGCAACATTAATATTATGCCAAATTTTGTCCATTTGCAAAGCACGTCAGATAGACAATCAAAATTTTGCCAAACAAATTCCTTGCAGTTATATTTATGTCATAATTCCCGGGAAAAAAAGGTCTACAAAGAGCAGAGTAAAAGGAAGATAATGCAATATGCACAATTACGTCTTAAACATGATAACACTAACCGTACCGTGACAACACCAACCGTTCCATATCTGTCCTCCAATCCCAAATTGAATGATAACAGCAGGATAGACACATATCAAACTATTAGGCCCCTGCTGCCAAGCCAGCTCAGACTCCCCTGGTAGATCTAGGATTTTACCTAATCCGATAGTCAACACTGATCATAACAAATTTTCAATAAAAATCAATTCGCAAATGAGCTTCGCTATATGAGTTAAGGCCCAGGAGAGTTGTCTCTAGAGATTCAACAAAACAATAACAATTGATCAACTACATCTCTATATATGCCAAATAATTCCACTTGAGCAAAAGAAGCTTGCCCAACAACAACAATAAAGAGAGATGCAAATCAACCAAGACAAGAGCCATACCCACCACAATCAACAGGTAATCCTGCATATGATTTGAGTATGATAAGGCAAGTCGAATAGCTAGGGCACTCTATTATGCACGTCTATTAAAAGTATATATTTGTTCTTAACTCATTCACTCTTCTTGGGGAACTAAATCAAAAAGAATTTCGTAGGAAGTGGCTACACCCTTTAAAAGCAATGTGGAATTTGTGAAGAGAAGGTTTGGATGAATATTGACGCATTCTTGCTATCCAGTATTGCTAATTCTCTTGCAATAGTCCCTCTTGCCTCTTCCTCAAGGCAGCAAGTAGTCTGCCAGCAATGCCAGAAGCCAGTGTACCCATGCTGAGCAAGTTTGATTTGATGTGTCGGTAGAACATCCTGCTTTCAATACTATCCTCTCATGTACAGGTGACTATCAAGTAGAATCCAATTACATTTTCAACTCTTTCTTAAGCCACCCCCCCCACCTTTGGATGCCAATTGAAAACTTTGCCTTTTCTAGGGGCAGATGTAGCTTCAAGCCTTTATCCAAGCGTTTTGATTCTAGGCTTGTCCTTAGCAAGGTAGGCTTACAGTCAACAAGTCAGTAATTAATTCCCGAGTTCCCAATTCCACTTATTCTTTTGTTGGGTGGTTTCACACAGCCTTCACTTCATTATCCTTTCTCATTAAGCACACAATGCAGGTTCTTCTCCATTGGCAACCAATGAAGTTTTCCATCAAGGCTTTTAATCCATTAAAAACAAAAATAACAAAGGAACTCTCCTGAGTAAGCTGCCGAGTTGCAGACCAATGCATTAAAGACCTCATTCACTGACATTGATGAGACCCTTTAAGAGGAACTTGAACAGGGCAAGAATTGGGAATTCGTCTATTGATTCGCCTTCTCAAGCATGCACTTCTATAAAGGCATTTCCCAATTACCAGAAATTTGTGAACCCATTTTCCAGCTATTGCTCAATAATTACACTGGTGGATTGTACAAGTATACCAACGAGTTCCTGACAACATCCAACAACAACTGCACTATCAGCTTGCAAGAAGAAGCACTTAGCCTTTTCCAAAGGAGAATTAGGCTGTTCGAAAGGTCATCGGAAACCTTGCCAGACCAGCTCCTGGCTTTGTTCATTGCGTGGTTGGACATATAAAGCTGAACAGGGCCTACAAAATTCAGCCTTTCTAAATGCACACTGATTAGGGTTGGTTGACTCATAAATAAGAAAAGATGGAATCAATGGAGGGTCATCATGTAAGATCAAGCTGCTAATTAGCCCTCTTTGTTCCCAAATCGTCTTGACTTATATGTTTTTTCTTGCCTCTACAGGTAGCATATTCCAAGTAGAAAATTGCCCGGTAAGGTAAATAAGTTATTAAGGCTCAAAATGATAACTTTGGTGGTTTAAAAAGGACTTTTAGGGCTAAGTAAAGGCTGGCTTGTGGAAATATGCACAAGTTTTGGCTCTTTTTGTTAAGTCTTTCAAAACTGGTAACACACTAACTTGAGCTTCTTTCTAACAAGTTGGCCAATGGGCCTAGATCTGAGCTAGCCAGATATGTTTTCTAAATTTCGAGGAGGAGAAAGCAGGTGTGAAAAAAAGATTTGATCTCTGTTTTCATCTTTAAGAACTTGATTTACCAAACAACTGATATCCCCCTAGGAGCAGATTCTCAAATATTGGATTTAAGGGAAGTAAGACTAAGTAATTTAATATAAGAAGGTGATCTATTATTACACTGTTTCCATAGCCATTTATTTAGCAGCCCATTGTTCCTTATTGACAGCACAAGAGAGAGAACTTCTGGCTCTAAGGCTAGGGGTCAGGCTTCTATCTGGATGTGACTTTGTTTGAATGAAACATGTTCCATCTTGATACAAGACTAGACCCTATCTCATATTATACATTTTAAGTATTCAAAATTATGTCATAAAAATGATTATATTGAGGCAAAAACATAAACCATGACACTGTTGAATACACTAATCGAATCCCTGGACATGACAGTTTAAGGTTGGAGCATATCTATCCTCTAATCCAAAATTGCCAACAAAACAGCCGGTTAAACACTTATCAAACCACTAGGCCCTTTGCTGCCAAAGAACCAAGCAGCCAAGCCAGCTCAGCCTCCCCTGGTGGATCCAAAATTTCACCTCAATAAGCCCCCTACACAACCCATGAGATCTTCAGAGAAGAAGAAAATGAACCGTAAATGAAAAATTGGAGCTTTTGTTTAGCTAGATCAAGATAATCGGGAACATAAATCTTGTATTTAGGTAAATTCCCACTGACACGATGAGGTTGTTTCTTTGAAATCTAGAAGGTCATAACACTAGCTCTTGCCTCCCTCCCTCCCTCCCTCTCTCTCTCTGCTCTCATGAGACTACTTTCACTGCTATAGGATAGTTAAATTGGCGACCCAAATGTAAGAGTGGAGCTCTACCAATTGAACTATACCCACCCAGCCAATTAGAGCATGTGTGGAGTCAGATATTTCTCATATTCTTTTCACTAGCACAACTATTTCTATAACACATTGGAATTGCCATGCTTGCCTAGGAGTTTTCTTAATCATGATTTCGGTAAGGTTGTTTCATTGAAAATCAGAGGGTCACAACACCAGAACCATCCACTCAACTGGTATTATTCATCTATATATA
>JAODPA010045589.1:0-11781 GCA_025585075.1 Nepenthes mirabilis | reverse complement strand
TATAGTTTTCTTTAAATTATGAAAACCCAAATTGATATTCAGACAACCCAACGGGCACACTTTAAACGCCGGCCCATCAGATCCAATTGTTCTTCAAAATTTTACAACATTTAATTAATTTTTCTTACGCCCAGATTACCCAAAATTATCAAAAATAATAAATAATCTCAATTTAATCAGATAAAAATATTTCAGGATGTTACAGATTGAGTTCCTGAAAGACTATGATTGTAAAATCAATTATTAACCTAAAAAAGCTAATATGGTCACGGATACTCTTAGTTGCCGGACTAGTTTTGTGGTGAGGTTGTAGATCAAGCAGATGGAGATGATGAATTGTTTCAAGCACTGTAATATCCAGCAGTACGTTAAAGGTAATAAGATGATATTGTCTTTATTGCAGGTGCAACCAGAGATTCTCCAGATGATTAAAGAAGGACAAGCAAACGGTTCATTTTTTACAAATATCATTGGGGATCTTAATCGAGACTCTCATATTGATTTTAACATTCATGTCAATAGAGTTTTGAGATTTTGTTACCATTTATGTGTGCTCAATGATAGGGAGCTAAAGGAACAGATCATGAAGTAGGCTCATCGAACTAAGTACACTATCCACCTTGGAATTAATAAGATGTACTAGGATTTAAAGAAGATGTTCTGGCGGAGGAATATGCAGAGGGAGATTGTGGCTTTTGTTAGTAGATGCCTTATTTACCAGTAGTTGAAAGCTGAAAAAAGGAAACCTTTGGGTTTATTACGGCCATTACTTATCCCGAGTTGGAAATGAGTGGATATTTTAATGGATTTTGTTATGGGTTTGCCTAGAACACCAAGGAATCACAATGCAATTTGGGTCATTGTGGATCGGATAACAAAATTGCCTCATTTCTTAGCCATTCAAATGACGTATTCTCGTGATCGCTTGGTGCAATTGTATATTAACAAGATTGTTAGACTTCGTAGAGTTCCGCGTCTATTGTATCTAATCGCAATACGCATTTTATCTTTAAATTTTGGGAGAATCTGTGTCAAGAACTAGGGATGAATTTGAAATTCAGCACGGTGTGTCATCGTCAAAAAAATTGCCAATTTGAACGAAATATCAAGATTTTAGACAATATGCTTAGAGTAATGGTGACGGAGTTGAAAGATAATTGGGATGATCACTTGACTTTAGCGAAATTTGCTTATAATTGTGACGGACCATGTCCAAATCGGGATCCAGCATGGTCCCGCTTGCAAAATGTTTGACAAACTAGACACAAACCTGTACTATTTACCTGTACAAATATAAATATAACACAACAGGATCTAAAAATGGCACAATCCATTTGTGGCCCCAATATCATATCTCCGAATATAACATCGGTGCAAACGAGATACCACTAGGTACCAAAATAAAATCATAATGACCTACGAAAGTATATACAATCATTAATACACAACGGAACTAAACTCATTTGTACATCATTAATATAACAAATTCATCGATACATATCCTTCAAAATTGTACAAAGATCCTCTATATGCGAGAACAAAACCACAAAATGGATGTCTACAAAATATTCTTCCAATCTACAGCCTAGCTAACTGCTAATCTCTACTCTACCTCATCGGGTATAAGTTCGTACTCATTTGAAGGTAAGAAAATAGTAAGGAGTGAGCCGAATGCTTAACAATGTATAATATAATTGCAGATAATAAGCAATATACTCAAAATAAATCAAGAGAATGGCATAGGAGTATAATATAGATGCATAAACATAAAATATGATCAAATATATTTTTGAAACTTATTTTTCTTCCACATTTTATTTCTGATTCCTTTAGGTTGTAAAGCTGGTAGAAATCCATTCATTATTTAGGAATCAGGTCTAGTAGGCATTACCAGTTAACGGAGTAATCAAACAGGAAAAGGAATGCGTATTTTTTCACACATTCTAAGGTACTGCCCATATAGTTGAAACACCTCGTGGTAAACAGTATACTTTTAACCTGATATACAAAGCCAAACCATATACCACCATAGCATCTCCTGTGGCCTAGGAGTATTCCTTGGTCTACCACTGTAATATCTTAAGACATGTCAGAAAATATCACCCTCTAAAACATAAATCCTTACTATAATTTCTTAATTAATTATTCTTAAGGGAATGTCCACACTTATTATTAACATAAAGTTTTCACTTTTTGGAGAACGATTCATCAAACTTAACAAATTATGGAGTTTCCTTCTTATACTTTGCATAATTTTCATATTTCTTGGGTATTGATACAAATTGTCATTTTCTTGTGAACTTAAGTCTTCATATGATTTCAAATACATTCATAAATTAACATAAAATCTGAAGACAAATTAAGAAATCCTTACCATGTTGAGCCAATTAGAACTTTGTAACTTTTGGATCACAAATCCCTTCACAAAAGGTATCCAGCATAATTTTCAAAACATACAAAATAATATATACAAAATACATGTGAATAAATACCAAATAATCATGTTCATAAGTTAGGATTTCAATTTTCTAACGCTAAATCTTTTTAAAAACCCCAAAATAAATAGGCAAAAATGCGGGGCGTCGGGTTAGGGTTTCCACGAAATACAATACCATATGAAACTTTCAAATCTTTTTTTTTTTTTTTGATAAGTAATTAATTGCATTGAAATTTAAATAAACTGTACAAACAGCTATATTTTTTACCAAGTGTTTTACCGACTTGGAAAAAAAAACATAGAAAGAGGGATTTCCCTAAACCATGACACAGAAGTCATAAATAAAAGATTACACAATTGGAATCTGTAATTGAGATGCAAATCTACAAACTGCCAGCAGTACTGAACAGGAGGACTCTATATCAGTAAGTCCACGACAGGGGCGAAGAGAAGCATCAATCACTCCGGCCAGCAAGGAACACAAGCCACTCCGTCCATCCATTTAGAATAAAGGGACTCCGGAAATGTTCGCAAAGAGGTCACTTCGAAATTTAGTACTCCGGATAAAGGTGGTCCAGCTTTAAGAGCTCCAGAAAAAGGAAGCACTCCGTCCTTAAGGCTCCGGATAAGAGCAAAAAAGCCACTCCGTCCTTCCTTTTAGTGAAACAAGAGGACTCCAGAAATGTTCGCAAGGTGGTCACTCCAGCTTTTGGAACTCCGGCTAAAGGTGATCCGGCTTTAAGAGCTCCGGATAATAGGAAGCACTCCGTCCTTAAGGGCTCCGGATAGTGCACTCAGGCTTAAGAGCTCTGTAAAGGAGTAATCCAGCTTATGGCCACTCAGGATAAATGCACTCCGGCTTAAGGAGCACATTTGTTTTTTTGGGTAAGCAAGGAGCATCGGATTATCAGACGCAAAAACACTCCAGTTTTTTTATAAAGCACCGGAGAAAGGGACAAAAGAACACCGAAAAAGGAATAAAAGAAGTCCGGCCTATTGGAGCTCCGGAAACATCAAAGAAATTGGCACACCAGATACAAGGAAGCGCTCCAGCTGTTAGAGCTCCGGTTAAAAGCACTCTGGCCTTAGGAGCTCCGGATAAAAGAGAGCCAGCAATTTAGGTCAATAGAAACGACTAACGGGATAAATGCATTCCGGTTTTAAGGGAACCGGAAGCAACAAGTGCTAGGTCACTCCGTCCATGGAGCAAGCAGAAAACTCCCCCATTTTTTTTTTTTAAAGAAGGTAGCACTCCGGCCTTAGGATCACCGGATAAGGGCACTCCGGCCATGAGAGCACAGCAAAAAAGTGGTCCAGCCAATTATGGTGCCAGGAGCAGCATAAGCAAATGCACTCCGGAAGTGACGATTGATACACTCCGACATTAGGGGCTCCGGAATCATCCATCTCTAGATCACTCCGTCCAAGGAGCGTTTTTTTTTTCTTTTTATAAAGGCCCATCAAGGATAGGGGAGAGAGACTCCAACCAATCCATCCCCAATACAAGGATAAGGGAAGCAACCAAAAGCAGTACCTCAGGCTCCAAGTAAACCCCTGCAGAAACAATCAATGATCAGCGTCCAGTCTCAGAGCAGAAAGGGGAATACTCCATCTGGTCAAAATTGATCTATCTGAGTGCGCTACGGAAACCAGGGAGTTCTCTAGCTTGTCCCGAACAGCAGTTGAGATTTGAATTGCCAATTGGAATTCATTACGTGCAGTATTCTTGAAAATACGCTGGTTTCTCTCCCTCCATATATAGTAGACTGAGGCACGAGGGTGAGGCGGAAGGAGCAAGCTTTGAGGTTTCTACCCTTCCAACGGCTGGCAGCCCACAGGATACTGGAGGGCCAGTCAGAATGAGGCCAAATAAGTCCAACTTTAAGGTGCAAGAGCCGCCAGACAGCCGAGAAGAATGGGCAGTCAAAGAAAAGATGGTTAAGATGTGGGTATTTTGAAATAAAAGTATAGACGGGCATTTAAATAAAAATACCTAAATAGAACGAAATAAAAAGAGTAACAAAAGAAAGAAAAGTATACGGATGCACTTGTCCTGACCCAATCTATAACTTCTTCAACTAACTCTAACTCGGAAAAAGACCCGAAAGCTTCGGTCTCCACCTCTCTTTTCTCCACGCTCTCTCTCTTCTCTCTCTATTCCGAAAATGACTGAAAAATTGACTGTGTGGGTATTTATACCTAGTCAGGCAATGCTCGGGTGTGACTACCCAAGAATCCACACCTCAGATGCTCATCGAGCCTGCCTCAAGTGCGCCCATTCTGTTAAATATGCCTTGGGCACGCATCGAGCACCACTTAGGTGCTAGGCCTCCCACTTTCAACTTTGCTTCCGAAACTTAATTTTTCGTATACTTTAAGTCTAATTTTGATTATATTAAATTAATTACTCCTAGTTACTATATTCTGTAAATCGGAACCTCACAACTCTCCCCCACTTATAAAATTTCGTCCTTGAAATTAATGAATCTTATTAATTAAACAAAAACACATACCTCGAAATAAATGGAGATATTTCTCCCAAATCTCATCCTCCCTTTCCCACATCGCTTCCTCGTGAGAATGGTTCCTCCACAATATCTTCATAAGAGGGATGGTCTTTGAGCACAAAATCTGGTCTCTTTGATCCAAAATACGTATTGGCTCCTCTGAATAAGATAAATCTTCATTTATAGTTAAGGGACCATAATCGATGATGTGCGTTGGATCATGAATGTACATCCTCAACATTGAGACATGGAAAACATTGTACACATTAGCCAATTTCAATGGCAGCACCAATCAATAGGCCACCTCTCCAACTTTCTCTAAAATTTTAAATGGTCCAATGAATCGCAGCTTCAATTTCCCATTAACACCAAATCTAGTGGTTCCCTTTGATGGCGATACTTTGAGAAAAACAAAATCACCAACCTCGAATTTGAGTTTTGATCTCTTTTGGTCAGTGTAACTTTTCTATCGGCTCTAAGCCACCTTTAGCTTCTCAAAAATTACTGAAATCTTTTCTGATGTTTCTCGAATTGCATCAAGCCCCAAAAGTCATCTATCTCTTGTCTCCTCCCAACGAATAGGAGATCGGCACTTCCTACCATACAATACCTCGAATGAAGTTGTGCCAGTACTTGCCTAAAAACTATTATTATAAACAAATTCTACTAATGCTAGGTGATCATCCTAATTCTCCTTCAACTCCATCGCTGATACTCTAAGCATATCTTCTAAAATCTAGATTACTAGCTCAGACTGGCTATCTGTCTGAGGATGATACACCATGCTAAACTTCAGGTTCGACCCTAATTCTTGAGTAGACTCTTCCAAAATTTAGAGAAAAATGTGGATCGTGATCGGACACAATAGATGCTAGCACTTTGTGTAGCCTAACAATCTCATTGATATACAACTACATTAAGCGATCACAAGAATATATTGTCTGAATGGCTAAGAAATGAGCTGATTTTATTAACTGATTCACAATGACCCAAATTGCATCATGATTCCTTAGGGTCCTAGGCAAACCCATAACAAAATCTATTAGTATATCCTCTCACTTCAATTTTGGGATAAGCAATGGCTACAATAAACCCAAAGGTTTCCTCCTTTTGGCCTTCAGTTACTGACAGATAAGGCATCTATCAACAAAAGTCACAATTTCTCTCCGCATATTCCTCTACTAGAATATCTTTTTCAAGTCCTGGTACATCTGATTAATTTCAATGTGGATAGTATACCTTATTTAATGAGCCTCCTTCATGATCTCTTACTTTAGCTCCTTGTCATCAAACATACATAAACGATCCCAGAATCTCAAGACTCCATTGGCACGAACATCAAATTCAATTTGAGAGTATCTATCAAGATCTCCAACAATATCTACTAAAAATGGATCATTCACTTGTCATTCTTTAATCTTCTGAAGGATCTCTAGTTGCACCTACAGGAATGACAATATCATCATATTACCTTTAACATACCGCTGGATATTATAATATTTCAAACAATCTAGCATTTTCATCTATTTGATTTGCAACCTTGCTATAAAACTAATGTGGCGACTAAGAGCATCCGTGACCACATTAGCTTTTCTAGGCTGATAATGGATTTTACAATCATAGTCCTTAAGGAACTCAATCCATCTCCGTTGCTTCATATTCAACTCTTTCTATAAAAATAAGTACTTGAGGCTTTTATGATCAGAATACACCAAAAAATTTTCACTATACAAATAATACCTCCAAATCTTCAATGTAAATACTACGGTAGCTATGACGTACTGTATTTCCAACCAAAAATCCAATAGAGTTTCAGTTATAATACGATTATCGGCCAAATATAAAATCCTATAAAATATCATGTACAACATACATAATCTACATATTCATAAACACAGGATCCAAAAGCCATGATCATCAACATGTGGCACCGATGTCATAACTTCGGCTATGATGTCGACTCAGACAAGTTGCCACTATGTACCAATATAAACCATAATAACCTGTGGAAGTATGTACATCTATCAACACAACAGAAACTAAACTACAATATGTATCATCATCATATGCATATATTGGTATACAATTTTCATCTCAAAATATACAAATACCCCATGAGGAAGGTGCAAAACTACTAAACTGAGTCTACAAAGTTCTTCCTTCAAGATTTGCAGCCTAGCCAACTCCTAAGTTCTACTCTACCTCATCAGGTAGGGGCTCATGCTCATCTGAAGGAAAAAAAATAGTAAATGTGAGCTAAATGCTCAGCAAGTGTAATATAATTAAGGATAATGTTCAATATATTCAAAATGAAATATGGAGGGAGATAGGAGCATGATATATGATGCATAGTGTAAGGTACCGATTTTAAAAATATGGTTAATATGGATAGTTTTTTTTTTGGTAAGTAAGTTAATATGGATAGTGAGATTCCAGATTTCAAAATATAGTAATTGGGAGGTAATTAAATTACAATAGGTGAATTGAGGTCAAAGGGTACGGGAGGAATTGGATTGAAAAGCTCAAAAATCTAGAATTGGGAAAATAGGGAACCAAAGTTATAAACTGGGAAATGTTAATCTGTAAATAAGATTTTGAGTTTTTAAATTATGATAATCTTGACTTATTAAGTTTATATAATCAAAATTAGAGTTCAAGGATGTGAAGAATTTGGTTAAAAGGGTTGAAACAAGTTCCGAACAGCAAAAATGTGAAGTAGGCTTGATGCATGCTTGACACGGGCTTGACCTGCACCCGCCAAGCACTTGAGGCACTATTCGGGCACAAAAATAGAATAAGTGCACCGGAGGAGCTTCCAATGGGTGCTCGAGTGGTATCCCTTTGGGTCTTTCGAGGCTCGATAAGTGCTTGAGCGCTCATTAAGCCCTAACACATGTAAAAGCTCTGTCTGAGTTCTTTTTAACCGTTGGCCACGCAGTTTGGGGTGAACACACGGGAAAGAGAGAGGAATAGTGAGAAAGGGCATAGGGAGGAGAGAGAAAAGGAGCAAACGAAGGCTTTCGGATTTGATTCCGGCTTGGAGTTAGTTAGAGAAATCGTAGATCGGGTTAAGGCAAGTACACTCATACCATTTTCTTTGATTTGTTTCACTCCCATTCCAGTATTATTGTCCTGATACCCAACCCATGTATGTATATATGATACCCATGGCTTAATCATATATATATATATGAATTTTTTGTCCAAATATGAGGACTTATGCCGATTTTTGCATATAAGCCCTAACCATGGGACCAGGTGGTTTTGGCCTCCAATTTTTGGGGCTTTTATAGAAATTGAGACTAGAATATCATTGCTCATATCCTAGATAAGTTAATTTATCGATTGGATATCCGATTTGGTGGATTTATATGGATTTTCGTTCGTAAAACTCGAGACCCACTCATTTGAGCACATATTTCAAGTTTTATGCATAAATTGAATTGAGGTTATATTTACCCATATCTTGAATTTAGTAATTTACCCATTTGATGCTCAAAATTCATGAATTACCTTATATGCGTAACTGTGCACTATTCACATGCACTGTTCACTCGAGCTCTTTAATAATTTTTGCATAATTCTGCATTGTCTAATTGTTTATTAAACTACATGTACATTCGCATATGATTAATTGTTATTTCAAAATCATATTTATTAATCAATTGTAAAGGAAATGTGAGCCAAAGACCTCTAAAGTTATAATTATCTCTCGGTGGTAAGAATCTGTACTATAATATTCGTATATGCAAAATGAGTCATGAAAAGATTTAAGTCCAAAGGAAAGATAATAATTGTATATATGCTGGGAGGGAAGTCCACAATGTGTTACGTGATTCTATTATTCTCCCAGATAGAGATATTATGAATCGAATTATGGTGGACCTTCCCTCAAATAAATAAGGAACCACAAAACTAGGACCACGAAATTGTGTTACAGAGGTAATACCCCTTGGCTGACATTAGCATTACAGTAGAGACTCAATTATTATCCTGGCTACATATTTTAGTGGGTAACACTTTTAGCAAGCCTTTGAATATTACTATGGAAGGACGAGAACTTTGCCTTGTTGTTGGGGGTACATGTGGGGAGATAGATGATGGCCGAATAGTTGTAGGCCTAAAATGCAGCCAATATGATAAATCATGGCCGAGTAGCTACAGGCCTAAATTGTAGCCGATGATTTAGAATGTGTAGCTTAACATATTCCTTTCCTCATTCTCTTGCACCTTTAGCTAGTAAGATTACTGGCCGTGGTTCGCAAAGATGAATAGTTATGCATGAATAAAATTACATCCCCAAAAAGAAGGAATGATAAAACAAGAGGAGCTAATTGTATCCCAAAGGTACATTCAATCATATTTATATTTGCACATTCTCATTGTGATCGTATACCTCTCTTTTGCTTTATTTTGCATGTATTATTATGTCTCTCGTTTATATTACACTTGTTGAACATTTGGCTTACCTTTACTGCCTCTCCTTACCTCCGATTAGCACAGGCCTGTTGTACTCAATGGGATAGAGTGGAGACTAGAAGTGGACTAGTCTCTAGACTTGGAAGATCCTATTGGAGACTTATATTTTGTAGTTTTGCTTATATTATGGATAATTGTATATGTTTGTATTTCAATTGGGCTTATTAATGTATATTATACATAAGGCTGATGATTTGATAGTTTAAGTTTCCGCTGTGTTTGAATTTATTTATACTTCTGTAAATTATTGTGGTTTGTAACAGGTACCTAGTGGCATCTCTCTTTGGCCAATGTTATGTTTAGATACACAGTATTGGAGCGATGAATAATTCTGGCAAATTAGATCCTGTGTAATATTGATGTATGTTGTCGGATCTTAGAGTTATTGGGATGTGTATGCATGAGTTATTGAGATGTTGTGGCATTTAGGATAGATTTTTATATGTTATACAGGATATTTCATAGGTTTTTATATAGTTTGACGGTCATATTACAGATAAAACTTTACTGAATGTTTTGTAGAAAATATGGTCCACCACAATTGGTATCAGAGAAAAGAAATGTATCAGAGAAAAGAGATGCCTTAGTTTGATTTGAATCGTATATAGAAGTTTAGGATAGATTAAAATTGATCAAATAAGCAGACCTAGGCGTAAGAACAATTAAGTTAGATTGAATAGTTTTAGTTATCTTTGATAGCTAGTTTAGGCTTGAACTAATAGATAGAAAACGAGTTCAGTTGTCGAACTTATGAGGTCCTAAGTAGTGTCTGACACACGACCTAACCCATATTACGTTGCCTACAGATAGGGTATAAGTAACCGTTATGGCTCCTAGACAAATGTTTACTCATAATAGTAGTCTAACGTGAGGTCAAGAGGAGCTGTAGAGTGGCATCTTAGGGTTGTATTTGATAGGTGCCGATTTAGTGCTTGAGTTGATCGGTGTTGATTCAAAGCCTAGGTTAATTGGTTTTGGTTCGAAGTTTAGGCTTGATAGGTTCTGAATTAAGGTCCTCAGAGTAGTAATTTTCTAAGAGGGGATGTTTGAGTAAAATGATCAAGCATAATAGATTAGGTGAAATCGATGGCTTAAGGACAAAATAACTTAGAGTTAATTCTAGTGTAACAAATTCTACGATGACAACTTATAATCGATTAAGAAATACTTAAGTGCCTAAACTTTTGGGTGGCTTGGATCCTTTAGGGGTCAAAATGTGGTCCTAAGAATTAAGATGGCGATAATAGTGATTCAATGTTTGGAGGAAGATATGACGGTATTGCCCCATCTAAATTAGGAGGTGAAGTTGACTTTGGGTAGTTGATATGAAAAGGATCATGGGCCCCGAGAATAAAGAGATATCGCCGAATATATTCTTAGATACTGTACGGATGAATGTCTTGTTTTAGTGAGATTTTTGGGAGCATGTTTCAACTGTGGATAGTTCGATCGTATGATTAGGGATTACCCTTATCCCATGGGTTGGACAACAAAGGAGCCCAGAACTTAAAAGCAATGCTTCACGGTGATGGCATGAAGTACAGAAGTGTCATCCATCGTGGCGGAAGGTAAAGTTTTTGGATTTTGATATTTCGGTATATGTGTTATTTTAGGATCCAAAATCTATACTTTATTGGGGTTTCTTAAGCTTATTTGTTTATCTAAGGATCGTAAGCCTTATACTAGTTGTATCCAAATTTACAATATTTTCTCGGGTTTATAGATATGATTGATTGAACTAATTTAATTGCCTTGTAGCACTAAGGCTCGATGTAACATTGATGGTGTCTTGATTTGGTGAGTTGCTATGCTAGCACGAATTGTGGCGGTGGGATATGATACATTCCTTCAAGTTTTTGAATATGAAGCATAGATGATGGAGTAGCGACAAGATGATGTCATTTTACCTACAAGTTGCTTAAAGAATATTAGTGCCAAGTTTAGTTCGCATGTAAGGCCACACTTAGGCATTGTTTTGTGGTCACTAAGGAGAGTGGATTGTTTAGGTATTTGAGGATATTTCTTGGAGGAAAAGATTAGCCGTATTATCTCTTGATCATTAAACTAATGGTTGCTGAGGAGTTGTGTCAAGGATTGGCACCCAATTTAAGGACTCTATATGGAACTGATGAGGCATCAACTAAGTATTTTTTCATGAGATGCTTTAGTTCTTTTGGGATGGCCTTATTGATGAATTCCTAGAATTAAAAGGGGTTGTGCTGACCGAACCTCGATATATAGGATTCCTTTTAACCTCGTAAGTGTATGAGGGTTCGGTATAGTTTTTCTAATAAGTCGGATATCGTATTCATAGGGTGTTGATTTTCTACGTAAAACTAATTTTGTAACTATTATATA
>JAODPA010045578.1:0-11781 GCA_025585075.1 Nepenthes mirabilis | reverse complement strand
TAACACAAACGGCATATACAACTCAAATAATTAAGCTGTCCATCCCAACAGCTTAATTTGATCCAACGAAAATCTGAATCATAATGTATAATTTTATAGATATTATGTTCTAAACTACACTATATCAATCCACATTTATAATGTGATTTCATAGATAGTGTATATCTGCCTAAACCATCTGTGATTCAGGCAAAGAGGCAGGTCTGAGTTTTCCCCGATTAAAGTACCAAAACTCATTCTCCTTCGTATTTTTTCTACTATCCGAGAGTAAACTCTACCTCATCCTTTCCTTCCGTAGCCTCTCGGTAGAAGAGGGAGAAAGCCCAGCCCTTTATCTCGAACTCAACAGAAGCTAAGCGAAAGTGGAAACAGTCGATAGATATTTATGTTTATATTTTGGTATTTATCAACTTCGACGTTACATTAAGACGACAGAATTCAAACCTACTGAACCCAATATAGATGTGCACATTCGGTCTTAAATGTCATCCGCTATTGAACCTTTCATATGACACGGGTCCTCCCGGACTTTGCCTGTGACCATGGCCAAAACTCTTGCAATGGCGGTGCATAGCGGCCTCCATTTTATTCATTGGGAAAAATCACTTCATTCTAATATGAGAACCGAATGGCAGGACTCTTTCTGCGCTCCCATAACTCATCAAATTAATACCTTCAAAAGCAACACGCTTTGAATGAATGAGTGAAACAATGCTTGACATGAACATTTTAGTTTTGCTGAGGCCTTCACTCCCATTCACTTTTAGGCACTGAACTCGAATTCAGTTTTCTTGAAATCAACACATCTTTTCTTCCTCTCATTTTCATCGTTCACGGCTTAGGACAACAATTGTTTAGTGATATCCCAAGTATCAAAGAACTAAGTCCAAAAGCTTAAGACATGAATCAAATGCTTAATCGTGCCTCATTAAGCTCCATCTTGGATGCCCTTTTGGTTGAAGCGGATTAAACTAGAAGATACTGAACTAGTTTGTAAAAAAAAAGGGGTTCAGGTCGATGTCCACATTATAATTCTAAAATTTTTAATAAAATGCAGATGCTCATGATAGGTGATATAATGAAGAAAAAGCATTACGTGAAGGAAATAGGTGAACCCACAGAGGTAAAAGAATCATATGGGCAACAATGATTAAAGATAAGGGCTTTCTGTCAGCACATTAAAGCATGAACATTTAGAAATGTAATCTTTATATATAGGCCTTATTTCGCTATGTATGCCCATGGGAAGAATTCTTGAATCAAGCCGGCTCAAATAAAGCAAAGGAAAGAGAATAGGGCTTCTAAGCTAGAAATACAATCATTCTACATTCATTTCTAAAATATCCAAAAGGCGAGGACTCCAAGTTGATTGTTTGCTCTTCGCAGAGTAGGTCTATAAGGATTCGGGTTGCCTGAGATGGTTTGGCCACTTTCCACCGGAGATTCATTATAAGGTTTAGTATTATCATGACATAATTAAATAGTGTCTTCTTAAATCAACACAGTTTTTCTCCTTTCGAAAAGTAGAAGAAAAGAGTCTTTTTTTTTCCCCTCTATAGGAAGAGAAAATTAAAATAAGCTCCTTTAATTAACCTACTCGGTTGGACTAGTTTTCGTACTTTGACATGTCTCATAAGCAGGCAACAAAGTTGACGGAAAGAGTTTTTTCTTTTTTTTAATAAAAATGGCTTTAATTGTGGTCTTTTTTCTCAACTAGCAATGCTACCATAAATCAAGAACAATTTTACCAAGGGCATTAGGATAAGGCTAGGAATAAAACCAGTGTACTAATGCAGAGTGCAAAAATGCAGATTAAGGAGAAAGGAATTCTACTTTTCAAGAAGAAAAACAATAGGACATTAAACATAAGCAACGATGCTGATACCATGCTCAACGTTGCAGGGCAAACAAATTATTCAGCTATAACTGCTCTGAAAAGAGATCATTTAAACTTAAAAGAATCAGGCGCAATGCCATAGCATTGTTACTTCTACAGCTGACCTCAAACATCATGCATAAGCTGAGAAAATTGCATAAATAGACATAAGAATCTGGTACACTGCCATAAGATTATTGCAAATTGATGCAGACAAAAGGATGCATTTTATTCACCTACTTTATGAGCATGTAGCAACGGTCAGAAAAATCAAGCCTGCCAAAAGATGTGTAAGCAACCACCGCCAGATAAAAGGGCTGCCAAAATTGCAATAAAATCAAATTTATCCAAAACAAAAAACAAAAGAGAAGGGTTAATTTTCACTTCTTTTAGATGTAACTAGCTTGGCTATCATTTTCTATTTCTGGAACACCGTGTAGCAAAGTCAGATTATTCTGGCTGCTTCGATGCCTCGATGATTATTTCATTGTTACCTGAAATCATTAAATTCTGTCAAAATTGAAATTGGGAAGAGAGGAAAGGTGTTTTCCTCTAAAGGGAAATTAGAAAAGAAAATTAAAATGGCTTTTACCATCAAGCTAGTTGTGTTTCCCATCATGGAACTGAGCATTTTTTGACGACTTGAAAGTTTCTAAAAACTCCTTTGCCTTCTCTAATTCCTGCTGCTTTCTCGATTTGTCCCAGAGATGTTCTGCAGCTAGTATCTCAACTATGCGGGGCAAGGCATGGCCTGCTGCATCTGTGTCAAGAAAAGCAAGTCGACATCTCCGAGCAATAAAATCTACAGCAGACTCACAATACTCCTGTCGAGCACAATATGCCACTTCTGCTTCCAGAAAAGGGTATCCATGTGCAAGCCGCTTCCCCAAGTTTTCATTCTGAGGATGGAAGATTCTGAAGTAAAACACATGACGCTCGAAAGAAATATCCACCGCCAATTATTTATAATAATTTTAACACTTGCTGATAGTGCTGAACATCAACTAAGATAACATGTCCAAGTAAAAGAAAAACACACTGCGTGTTCAATTGTTTCCCAAACAAAGTGAGCCAAAACTAAGCCAAAGAAAACAAAGAATGAGCTCAATATTTTTTTTAAATATAGACAAGTAATGCAAGTTTTAAAATTAAAAAATTGCTGGACTGGTTGTTGCAGTTGGATAATGGCTTCTTCTGAGGACTCATGAATTCAATAAATGCTTCCTTACATTAATCTTCATTATGTCGCAATAGTAAAAGAACCAAAAAACACTATTATTGAGATGTCACAGGTGATTATCAACACAAGTAAATCATCAATCCAAGGCAGAGCTCAACTATTAATCAAAACACACTTTATGATCTCTCTGGGATCCTGTTGTTTAAAGAACAGACAACAGACAAGGAGCTATATAGTAAAAACCATGATCATTTTTATTCAGTCTGTCTCTTCACTTTTGTCCAGCCATGGCATTACAATATCAACTTAATAACTCATCACGTTTTAGGAGTCTTCAGGGGTTCCAGAGGGGGCTATGAGAAAAATAAGAGATCCTTTCAGTTGAGAGTCAGGGACAGCAAAAAAAACAGAATCTATACTTCAAAATCATTGACAAACAAGAAACACCAAGGGTAATCCTCTGTCATAAGATATAGATATAAAGTTTCACTTTGAAAGTAGTAAGTGCAGTGGCCATTGTATGGGATAGAGTCATAAACGATGTTAACCTGAGCTATGGAAGCCACTCGTTCTGCCAATGTGCCATATGAATGAGACAAATGCTTTGCTGTAGCTGTGTCCATAACACTAGGAATGACTTTGCCACCATAGGTCCTTTTCATCCGGACATATTGCTGAGCAAGAATTGTGAAGGAAGCAAGATCCCAACCATATCCACCAATAAGTACTAGGCTCTCAGTTATACATTCATTGCTTGGACTCAGCTTTCCAGACTTGATTGCAGCATCAACTGCATCTTCTGCCATGCTGAAAGCAGACATAGTATCATAATCCTGCATACTCTCGTAAGCAGAACATTGACAACAATGATATATTGGTTACAAAGAAGCACACTCCATGACATAAAACTCCGGGTAGACATTACTATACCACAGCATTTTGAGCAGGAAAAACAAAACAAAATTTTATAGTAAAGACAACTGGGCAGCAAGGAAAAATGCGGCCATCGGGGGGGGGGGGGGGACTACAGGCCTAAACCCACAAAATGATATAATTAGCAAAATACGCAAGACAGTGCCATTCAACCCATTGATTGAGGATGCCATGACGAAAGAACCCGAATTAAAATTACATAAGCAAATGGCAACTAGACAATCAGAGCTACTGAGAGGGAAAACCTTCTTTAATTCAGAGTTAATGGCTACCACAGCATTGACATAGTAAGCTCCAAAATAGCACGATTTAAATGATCTTCCGAGCATTAGACCATGTCAATTGCATCAAAAAACAATTACCTTCTGTAAGTAGTCCATTTTCCACCAGTTATTGTTACCAAGCCTGGGAAATCTTCATATACAACATGATCCCGCGAGATACTTTCTGTGTTCTTTGCTTTTGGATCCATTGCTAAGGGACGAATGCCACTCCAAGCAGAGAGGACATCTGTCCGCCGCACCTATTTCACAAAAAGCAGATTAGAGAGCCAAAAGAAACAAATGGATTTTACCTTCAATTATAAATATTTGGAAGGTAAGGGCAGGAACAGTAGGACATAAGTTTAACCACAGTTCAATGGGTGACTCATTTGAATGGATCTTAGGCTAATAATACTAAAATACAAAAGCTAGAGCATGAGTAGCAACATAACCTCAACATAGAATTTCCCATATTCTACCAATGTTTAGGAAAAAAATGATCAATCATTACAAACCCCAATGATGTTGCAGTAACGACAAAGAGTCACCCTGTACACATGGGCTAACGTATGATGCACCATTAACAGTTTCCAAGCACCCCATGGTTGATAACAGCTAAGAGACAAGCTAATCTGTATGAATTTGAAAAGACAAATGAGAAAGCATCTGTTCTTTTGTTTGTCTCTCAATATTTCAAGCTTCATTTAATGTTGAATCAACCATGAGTTACCAGGTCTTGGTGATACACCTCAGATAATTTTCATACATGATTTTTTGCAAGTAATGCAGCTTAGGATTTGTTCATGGAAATGGACATGTGAAAGCTACAAGACAACATAAAGCATAGAAATGTGAGCAGATCCTCTAAGCAACAAGGATAAACCTTGACATTAAGGTAATCAGATATTGCGTCCAATATAAATTGAATCTCATCCTCATGTGGTTCTGGTAGCATGGTAATGATAGTATTAGAATCAGTCGTGCCTGCTAGTGTCCTCCCCAACCACGGAAGCATGAAGACAACACGTCCATCCTTAGTTTTAGGAACAATTAAACCCATTCCTTCAGGAGAGTAATAGTCAGGGAGAGTGATATGCACACCACTGCTAGGACATATCATTGGTTGCGCATCTTTGTTTGCCAACTTGCGAACAGAATCACAAAATGGGCCAGCAGCATTCACCACCACTTTGGCATATGTATCAAACTCTTTCCCTGGTGCACTTTATGAGGAAATCAGGATCATGAAAAGGAGAAATTGTTGTTTAAGTTGTGTAGCAATGATAACTTGATATATAAATACAGCTCAAAGCTTACTTGCATAAAATAGAGAAGTCATAAGCCTGTTTTCGTGGATGGTCTGTGTGAAAATGGGTTATTGATCCTCTTTAAATAAATCAAATTGTCTTTCAATCAAGGGAGCAACTATGGATATTAACTTCACGAGGCATTAAACCAAGAATATTGGACGTGTAATACAGGCACTGTCCCCTCCCTTCAGGTATGCATAAGGTAGGTATATAAAGTTCACGAGCATAATTAATTATTGGTTGAAAAAATAATAATTACATATGTTGAAGGTCTATTCTAGCGTGCATACATGTATGTCAGGGATAAACTGATTATCCAACTGTTGTAAGAAAGGCAGCCTAGAGCAAGAGCTCCTAATGCAAGCAGGATCTGGGCAAGGTCAAATGCAAGTCATGATAACCTTAATTGCAAAGAGGCTATTCGTGATTTCAAGTATGGCTTCCACAACAAAATAGAGCAGCCCTTACTATAGTGCCAAGGATCACCCTTCCCACTTCTTTACTGCCTAGAAAGCCTTATTTTATATCTTCAATGCTGCATGCATTTTACAGGAGTAAAATATCTGAGAAACTAATTGACTCACCCCAGCAGCAGACATGTCAAGAGATCAGGGAGGAAGGATGGAATAAATTGATTGAGGAGGATATACATAGAGTAAATATAGACAGTATAGGACGTGCAAAAAGTAGACAAATGGTCCGCACATTTATACAGCATGAAACAATCGATTAAAACCATGAGGCAGGAACATTTTGATAGAACTGGAAAGCCAGAAAGATAATGATTTCACGAAGAACAGGAAAGCACATAAGATTTTCTGTGTGTGTGTGTATGTAAATCAAGTCCCACATCCTCAAACGTTGTAACTTTGCCAGCCAAGTTTGTCCCAGAGGAGGGAAGTTTAGTTATATGCCTTCTCTTACGTGTTTTTCTTATCCTTCTCATATTGGGGGGAAGAGAGAATTTGGCAGACAAGGAGGCAGGGGAAATTTAACAACTATAAAATTAATTGTGAGAACATAAAGGTTAATCAATCTTCAACTTGATCATCTCCACTTGCACCGATGAAACACTAGCATAGTTTAGTGATGACAGGAATTGCAAATGGTAAGCAAAACATCAGCATAATAGTGTTGTTTTCCCATAAAAGAGTGCCAAATATTGTCTTCATCATACCTGACAGATTGTCATGAATCCTTGCACCAATTATACGGCCACTAATTTCATCCTTGAGAAATGAAATAATTTCTGCATGGTTAAGCAGTGATGCACCAGCTAATGCAGCTGTGCAAGCCAACCCAACATTGAGTCTTGAGTCATTCATCTGTCCGTCATAATAAACTACTGTGCCCTTTAAACTTCTACCTTTCCCCTTTATTGCAAGAGTGGGAAAGAGTTCAGTAGATTCTTTGGTAGTGTAATACCTTGACAGATGTAGCAGATGTCTCCCTGCCACCATATCGTATAATTTCAAGCCCATCCAGTAGTATACCACCTCAAACCAGTCAAAACATGGAGTCATGCATGGCAAAGAGTGGCACAGGTGTGGAGCATTGTTGATCACCTGTTTACGCTCCCTGAGTGCATGGAAAACCAGCTTCAGTTGTCCATAGTCAAGATTGAAGACAGCCTTCTCCAGGTACCGAACTCCTAGAAATTAATTCATATTCACATTCTAATAAATGTGTAACAACTAACAAGAAATTCATACAATTTCCAGGGTAGATTTAATTAAAGAGCAAGATATGTGGAACAAAAGTTGAGGTGTTCAACTAACTCAATTGGAACTTCTAGTAGCACGTTACTACAACAATCACAATTGAACTCCCTTCACCTCTTCCTCCATCTCCTATATCTTTCACCCTGGTCTTTCTGTATAACATAATTTACATGAGACAAGACTCTACAACTAATGATGGTTCCACAAGCAAGTTTTTCTTCTGAATAATATCTCTATTGTCCCTTCTTTCTTTGTGAGCTTCTTGATATCTTAGAGAATTAAAAGGGGATCCAATGCATGAGGCTCTCAAATCATGGGGACTAAGGAAGGTTAGATGTATACAACCTCAACTTACATGATAGAGAGGTTTATGTGATATCATAGAATAAATTAACACTTATATTTAAATCCCATGCTCCTATATGGCCTTGGGAACTGCTTATCTTTCCCCAGTAAGGGAGAAGAACCTTGCCCTCTAGCTTTAAAGAAACGTAAGACCTTGAACAACAAAAGCTCTTGAGAGTAGGTGGTATGCCACAAAATCTCACACTCATATAGGGTTCAAAATAACCAAATTGGAGCATTGCTAATTTGCCTAGATTTGGATATAGACATCATTAGGAATGATCTACTAAAAAAGAGGTATCCTGGATGGATTGCCTTTAGTGCATCAGTCAATTACTTTTGTAAATACACACAAAGATTGTTGGTTTCGGGAAAGAAAAAAATCAGGATGAGTAAGGTGATGTCTACTACAAGGTATCACGAAAAAAGAGGGCAACACTTTTTGTTAGGTAAAATTACCTAATTCCTAAAAGAATGCATTCAATTCAACATTATTTTTAGCAGGAAAAAAAATCATAGGCCTATCGATCCTTGGCCATGAAGATGAGGCCTTTAGATTGTGTGAATATATTGAAAATAGAAGAAAGGAGGATTTGAGGTAGCTAATGGATAGAGAGGGTGGAAAAGTGGGAGGAAGGAGAAACAGAAATTAAAAAAAGGGCTAAATAAATGTAAACCAGGCCTATTTGTTAGATTCTACTAGATTTGTTGTGGTTTCTTCTATGCAAGTTCTATAATTGGGTTTTTGAATTTTGCTTGTGTCCTTTGGTTGTATTAACGTAGTTTTATTTCCCCTGTGGTGTGCATAGTTGACACCACCTCATGTCAATATTTTTAGGACTCACCATCAAAAGAAAGAAAACTAGCAAATTACCCATGAATCAAGGAGAATGGGTGAGTAATAAATTGTCAAAGCACTAATAAACGAAACAGTGATAAAAAAAAAATATAGCAAGGGAAGAAAATATGAGCAAGCAAAAGTATATGGAAGGCACAAATCAAAGAGATATATGGAAGGCCCAAGAAGGCATTCTTGCACTTCAGCTTCTTATGCCCTTTTGTCTATCAATACCCTTCCCTATAAGGCACACAGATCAGAGAGGCATATGGAAGGTTCAAGAAGGCATTCTTGCACTTCAGCTTCTTAGCCCTCTTGCCTATCAATACCCTTCCCTAGACTATCCTTAGAATCTTCCTTCGAATTTTAGAGACATCTGAAAACAACTTGATGTTCTGTGGTCTCTCTCATCATCTATGCAAAGAAATAACCAAAAAAATGTAATATCGCCTATAAATACGTGGTTTGCTCCTAAAGGACACCCTAATACGAATAGATTGGTTGTTAATATTGCTAACCCAAGAAAGTATAAAAGGCCTCCTACACTGTCAAAAGTGCTATCAACTTTGCAACTGGGTTACCACACTCTACTAACCTCACAAATCCCCTTTCCCCTTCTTTAAAACAGCATCTCCTCCTCCCCAGTGCACCCTCCAAATCTGATAAAAACTTTTCAACTGTCAGCAAGACACACTTGCTACCAATATGATAGCCTTCTAACTCCACGTTGCATTGCTCCATCAGACTTTTGCCCATCACAGAAAATTCCCCACTGATGCCTCCCATAGGAGTTTGATGACTGGTCTTAACTGAGACAAAATATCTCATGCTTAATGTGGGAATCCATTTGATTCCATCATACAAATTGGGATCCTTTAATTATCTTCCAACAACCCTAAGCCATAATACACACCTTCAAGAAAAAAATATATTCTTTCTTGGTCAAAATGGAAGGGAGCAGCCCAATTTGCCAAACCTTCAGAAAAAACTAGTTGACCCAATTTTGTCTTATGCCTAGAGGAGATGCAAGGATTCCTTCATCATACAATCAACGTTGCACCCATCTGTACAATAACCAGTCATCAACAGTTAAAGATACATGACAAAGTCGCCACATCATTTGAAACTTGCAATTTGGCCAATATCCACAACTTCTGTTAATGCACTAACAACACAAAAATTCTTATTTGAAGCTAAAAGAGCCATAAGAGTCAAATTACATTCACCTTTATCCAGGAGATTCAGTAGAACTCTCCTGTGTTTAGCTTTTGATTTGGAGTTCCTTTAATGCATGAAAATATCGCAACAAAATAATGAAATTTGCATCCAAATCTCCATTTATATTGTCTCGAATTCAATAGATGTACTGCACCGTCCCCCTTATACAAGTTGCAGAAACCAAATGCAGGAAAATGAGCTTTAGAAATATTCCAATTTTTCTTCTCATCACAGGAGAAACCAACTCAAAAAGGAAAAAAAAATCTCTTATCTGGCAACCATCCTTTGACCATCTTTTTTTTTTTTTTTGGGGGGGGGGGAGTTAAAATGCAAATTCACAAAAATTAAATTCTGTTGTCAAAGGGTCTAAGGGCTTTACTTTTTTTACTAAAGCTGATAATTTCTTATTTTGTATACATTTTAACCCAATATACTTGCAACTAAATGCAGGTGTGTCACTTAATGGATTATGAATGATTATATAAGATGATGATTTTCTCTCTTGTACCAGATTGAACGCCAATGGAATCTCAACAAAGAAAGAGAAGAAGTAGAATGAATCAATCAATGGCACCTAGATCATGAAACGGGCATACCTTTAAACTGCCCTAGGATCCCATCTCAACTACCTCAACTCTTGCTACACTCTACTAATGGGAGCATTTTCATGAATAAATAAGGCGTATATTCTCATTTTATCGCTGTTAAAACTATCCGTACACCACACAAGTTTCATTATGGTCAAATTAATTGTCACGTAAATACGCCATCTCTCAGCATTCTACCCATTTGGAATTGCAATCGTCTCTTAAAATTACTCATGTTGTACAACCATTTCTTTAGAGGACACACCATCTAATCTTGTATAAACCTGTGCTATGCCTAATAGGTCTTTTTTATTTACAATGATGGCCTAGCAGATTAATTTTTCTTATAACTGTGTTCCTCTTTTTACAACATATGTAAGTGTTTTGGTAGTCTTCTGCCGATAGTATGAACTTCTTCACTAGAATCTTCCTCCTAGATGCCCTAATCTAAAATTCTATGAATTTCTAAAGGTTTTTGACGGTGGTTAGGACCCAATTTTTCACGTTCCTTTCCATTCACCTGGAAACTTCGATCTAAAACAACTCCAGATCTAGACGCAGAGTATTACCTTTGCAAGAACATTTGATGATCTAGGGCAGATTAATACGACTCGAGGCCCTAGAATATCCATACAAGATAATATTCACCCCCAAAATTTCATCTGTTATCATCTTAATTTTATCATATTTTGATAATATTTAGTCCTAATTTTCCATTTGAATTTTACCCAAAGAAATGCCAATTTGAACAAATGATAATAAAAATAACTGAGAACTTAGCAGCCAGAAAGAATCACAATCACTAACAAAGAAAATGTTAATGAACACAAACCTCCATGAACTAACTTTGTAGACCGGGAAGAAGTACCAGAAGAGAAATCCTCTCTCTCCACAAGCCCGACGCGAAGCCCCCTGGTGGCAGCGTCGAGAGCCACGCCACATCCAGTGGCACCGCCGCCAACCACTAGAATGTCCAGGGGAGTGGCAGCCGTCGCACCGACCAGAGCAGACTCCTGGACTTGACGAGAGGGAACGCAACAATTCGGGTCTGCGACCTTGGCCTGAATAGCGCTCAGTGTGAGTCCCGCACCTCGATCGTTGGCCGAGACCGCAGGGTCACGGTAAGTGACGGCGAGTGAATACGCACCGACAGCAGCGGCCGCAGTGGTGCCGATGCGGCGGAGGCGAGCGGCTTGGGCCATACGATTAGGGTGGTCGAGTGACGAGGGCGGGATGTGAGCTTTTGGCCCGGGAAGCCTACAGTTGTCGGCCGGGTGGGAGACTGCTGAAAGTATTGATGAGAATGCTGAGACGATGAATCGGATTCCTCCTGGATGCATTTACCTTTTTACCCCAGTTCCTTTGATGTTGGCGCTCGATTTAAGGAAGGAATTCCTCCATTTGATGAGGACTTTTTGGGGAAATGGAATAATCAAATATTTATTCGTCCGTGAGTAAAATTAAATATCTCAGAAATATTTTTTATAATTTAATTTCTTAACTTCGATAA
>JAODPA010045556.1:0-11782 GCA_025585075.1 Nepenthes mirabilis | reverse complement strand
CCTAGTTTCATGATTTTATTTTCATATTCCGTTGAGAAAAAGTCCACCGTATCTCATGTATCGTATCTCCCGCCATTTGGGAGGTTTCCTCATTCACATATCATTACATTGTGGACTTCCTTCCGTTTACTCATTCATTTCTCATTTCACTTGGGCATTCGTTTCTCATCTTGCTTGAGAACTTAAGCATTTCACATTGTAATCACACATGCCATGTGGATTTCCTTTGATTGCTTATACGATTCTTATTCTTCTTTGGACTTATTCCTTTTCACGATTCAATTTGAATTCAAGAGAGAACTTTAGCATTTCTCTTCTCATTGAGTCAATATCATTTTGGAATCCTTCCGTGCTCATTTCATTGTAAGCGATGCGCATAGATTATTAATCATGGGCTATATATATTTTTATGATTTGGGTGGATATTAAAACGATAATACTTAATAAAGAATGATTAAAAATCACAAATTAACTATAGTGAGTAAGAGAACACTTTCCTGGGATGCTCATCAAGTTCCTTATGTTTGGCTTGAAAATCTTCTCCTTCCTTCTCTTTCCTTCATCTCTCTCGCTCCACTCCTCCTCTTTTCCATTCGTCTTTCTCCCTGCTCCACCTTCCAATCCCCTTATCAGTATTTATAGGCGGTGGGATGAGAGGGTGGGGGCAGGAATCTTCCAGAGAATTCTGGCGTCGTTTCTTCCCGAGATTTCGGGAATGTTCCAGAGTCGTTCTTTCCCGAAGATTTTGGAGGTTTCATGGAGTCGTTCTTTCCCGAAGATTCTGGAGGTTTCCGGAGTCGTCTGTCCCCGTGATT
This sequence comes from Nepenthes mirabilis, assembly GCA_025585075.1. Taxonomy (NCBI): domain Eukaryota; kingdom Viridiplantae; phylum Streptophyta; class Magnoliopsida; order Caryophyllales; family Nepenthaceae; genus Nepenthes; species Nepenthes mirabilis. The sequence continues at coordinate 10,967 of JAODPA010045556.1, read as the reverse complement.
ATTCCGGAGTTAATTTCCTCCTCCGGCTTTCGTTCTTTCCTTCCGGTCAACTGTTGTTGACCGGATTCCTCTTTTTGCAGCCTCCTTCTTTTCTTGCCTTGTTGACCGGATTGGGATTCTTTTTTCAGCATAATGCTACTTCGTCCTTAAATCACTCCGTCCTCAAATCACTCCGGTTTCAAGGCGTAAATCAACTCCGGCTTGTAAATCAACTCTGGCTATTTCGTTTCACAAGTCAGTCCAGTTTTCGTGAGTAAATCTACTCCGTCCATTATGCCCTTCTTACTTCACTCCGGCTATTTTCTTCTTGAATATCACTCCGGCCTTAAGGAGTAAATCTACTCCGTCCCTTATGTCACTCTGTCTCAAAAAGCACTCCGTCCTTCAGAGTCGCAAGGCCACTCCGGCCTTAAGCGTCACAAGGAGTAAATCTACTCCGTCCCTTATGTCGCTCCGTCTCAAAAGCACTCCGTCCTTTGAAGTTGGCAAAGCCACTCCGGCCTTTGTCAAAGCCCGCACGCGTCATTATTGGTAAGGAGCTTTGGGTCTTATATATGCTTCAATGGTTTCTTCTTATTTCGATGTGGGACTTCTTTTACTCCGGCCTGCTTTTCTACTCCATCCTGCAAGGCCAGTCTGGTTTTCTTTAAACGTGAGGCCACTCCGTCCTGAATTCTCCTCTCAATCCACTCCGGTCTGCTAAACTACTCCATCCCATTTCCTTTACAAAGCACTCCGTCCGGAATTCTCCTCTCAATTCACTCCGGTCTGCTAAACTACTCCGTCCCATTTCCTTTACAAAGCACTCCATCCGGAATTCTCCTCTCAATTCACTCTGTCTTGAACTCTCCTTTCAATTTACTCTGTCCTGAATTCACTCTGTCCTGAATTTACTCCGGCCCGCCAATCTACTCCGGCCTTAGGGCCACTCCATCCTCTCAATCCACTCCGGCTTTTCCGCCCCTTTTTCGCTCGAGCGCTTCTTGGGCGCACAGCAGGCACCACTTAGTGCCTTACATTATTCTTTTCACAGGCCCAGTATTGATCCTTATCCTACTAAGTACCTTATTATCAAGTTTTTAGATCCGAAACCTCACACTTTCCTGCTTCTTCACTCCTTACCCTCCTTCCTTGCCTGGAATTCTACACATGTCCCTCAATTGGAGCTCAGTATATAAAAAGGATGGATTAGGTGGAGTAAGTGGGAGTGAGTCACCTATTTGGTACTTCCCTTCAGGGGTTAGATGGGAGTAAGTGGGGTAAGTTACCTACTTCGTACTTTTATCCAGAAGGTCAACGGAGTGGTTTACTTGCTCTGATTAGATTGTGATCTAGTTGGGATCTAACAACAAAGTTGACCCTTACATTTAGTTTGCCCTTAATTTATTCTGATCAAAATTTTTTAATTCGGTGGTCAATTCTAACTAGTCAATATTTTCTTTAAAGTCGGCCAACCTTTCTATTGGTCAACTTTTTCGGTCAACGCTTCTTACTCTAATCCGGCCAACTTTTACTCAAAGCCGGCCAACGTTTCTTTTCTCTTATTCAAGGTTAGGCAACATTTCTAAAAATCAGTCAACCCTTCGGTCAACCTTCCAGTCAATATCTTGACAGCGTTCAATATTGTGACGATGGTCAATTTCTCAACGTTGGTCAACATTTTGACATCGGCCAATACCATGACACCGGTCAATATTTTGACGATGGTCAACATCTCGATGTTGGTCAATATTTTGACGCAGGTCAATATTATGACACCGGTCAACATTTCGATTGCCATTAGTTCCGGTCTTCCAGTGGTGTAAGGCCACTCCAGTTCAAGTCGAACTCAAAATACTCCGGTTTTTAAGTAGCGATATTTTACTTTGATTTTAAGCTTCTTTGATTTCGAGATCTCACAATTCTCCTCTACTTAAAGACATTTCGTCCCCGAAATTTAAATGAAGTTACATACATTAATCAAACAAGTGGGAATACTTACTCCAGATTTCTTCTTCTCGTTCCCAGGTAACTTCCTCAAGTGAGTGATTTCTCCATAGCACTTTCACCAGAGGAACCGTCTTTGTACGAAGCCTTTTCTCTTTCCGATCGAGAATTTGTAGTGGCTCCTCGACATAGGATAAATCCTTATTAATTTCCAAGGGTTTGAATTTAATTATGTGTGTAGGATCATAGACATACTTCCGGAGTATGGATACATGGAACACGTCATGTACTTTGGTAGTGCTAGTCTATAAGCTACTTCTCCGATCCTTTCCGGAACCTCGAAAGGGCCAATAAATCGTGGCTTGAGTTTACCCTTCACTCCAAACCGCAATATTCCCTTGGATGGTGAGACTTTTAGAAAAATAAAATCTCCTATCTCAAAGATCAATTCTGTCCTCCTATCCACATAACTTTTCTGTCTACTTGGAGCAATCCTCAAATTACTATGGATTAGTTCTATTTTCTCTACCGTTTTTTTACGATTTTTTGGCCCAAAATTCTTCTATCTTCGATTTGTTCCCAGTAAATCAGTGACCTACATTTCCTTCCATATAGAACCTCAAAAAGCGTCATGCCGATACTAGCATGATAACTATTATTATAAGCAAATTCTACCAGTGCAGTGTCCCAAGTGCCTTTCATTTCAAATACAAAAGCCCTCAACATATCCTCAAGAATATAGATAGTCCGTTCAGACTGGCCATCCGTCTGAGGGTGATAAGCAGTACTAAATTTCAATTCAGTTCCCAGTTCTTTATACAAAATTTTCAAAAACCTTAGGACAAAACGAGGATCCCTATTCGATACAATAAAGGCAGGAATCCCATGTAATCTCACGACCTCGTTCACATATAACTGAGCCAGCTTATCAAGCAAATAAGTTGTCCTGATTGCCAAGAAGTAGGCTGACTTTGTCAGCGAGTCAACTATAACCCAAACGATATCATGATTTCTAGGAGTCCTAAGCAGACTCGATACAAAATCCATAGCAATATCTTCCCATTTTTAACTCGGGATCGGCATTGGCTATAACAACCCAGAAGGTTTTCTCCTTTTCGCCTTCAATTGCTGACACACGAGGTATTTTTTCACATAGGCTATGACGTCCCTTTTCATGTTCCTCCACCAAAAAGTTTTCTTTAAGTCTTAGTACATTTTTTTTGTTCCGGGGTGGATGGTATATCTAGACCGATGGGCTTTCTTTAAAATCTTTTCCTTTAACTCCTTATCGTCTGGTACACATAATCGGTCTCTAAATCTTAATACCCCATCCGTTCGGATACTAAATTCAACTCGGGACTCCTTACTCAAGTTACTTGCAATTTTTATAAGGAACGAATTAGTAACTTACTTTTTCCTAACTTCACTAATAATCTCATGTTGGATTTGAAGATAAAATAGGAGCATCCTATTGTCCTTCGTATATCATCGGACGTCACATTGCTTCAGATATTCTAATAATTCCATTTGCTTGATTTGCAATCGAGCCATAATTCCTGACCGTTGACTTAATGCATCCACAATCACATTAGTCTTTCTAGTCTTATATTGTATCTCACAGTCATAATTCTTTAAGAAATCAAGTCACCTCATTTGTCTCATGTTAAGTTCCTGTTTGGAAAAACAGATACTTTAGGCTTTTGTGATCAAAATACACAAGAAATTTTTTGCCATACAGGTAATGCCTTCAAATTTTTAAAGTAAACACCACTGCAGCCAACTCTAGATCATGGGTAGGGTAGTTCTTTTCATACACCTTTAGTTGTCTAGACCCGTAAGCTATCACTCTACCATGCTGCATCAATACATATCCCAAGCCTGCCTTAGAGGCGTCACAATACATCTCATAGCCTCCTAATCCTTCTGGAATCACCAATACTGGAGCAGTATTCAGGCGATCCTTTAGCTCCTGAAAGCTCTGATCACACTCCTCAGTCCATTCGAATTTAACTTCCTTCTTCAGTAATCAAGTCAGGGGCATAGCAATTTGTGAAAGGTTTTCCACAAATTGTCGGTAGTAGCCCGCCATACCTAGAAAGCTTCTAACCTCGATCACAGAAGTTGCCCTACTCCAGTTAGTAGTAGCCTCTACTTTCTTTGGATCCACAGAAATACCACCATCAGAAATTACATGTCCCAAGAATATCACCTTCTCCAACCAGAATTCACATTTTTCTAACTTTGCATATAACTTTTTCTCTCGGAGTTCTTGAAGTACTACCCTTAGATGAGTTTTATGTTCCTCATAATTCTTTGAATAGATTAGAATATCGTCAATAAAAACTACCACAAATTTATCTAGATATTGCCTGAATATTCTATTCATCAGATCCATAAAGGCAGCAAGGGCGTTCGTAACCTCAAAGGGCATAACAAGGAACTCATGGTAGTCGTATCTCGTCCGAAAAGTAATTTTGGCCACATCCTCCAGCTTAATCCTCAACTTATAATAACCAGACCTTAAATCAATCTTTGAGAACACTCGAGATCCTTACATTTGATCAAATAAAGTATCAATATGTGATAGAGGATATTTATTTTTTTTCATGATTTTGCTTAATTCACGATAATTAACACAAAGCCGTAACGACCCATCTTTCTTCCTTACAAATAACACCGATACTCCCCAAGGAGACAAACTCGGCCTGATAAAATTCTTGTCTAATAGCTCCTGTAATTGTAATCTTAGTTCCTTTAACTCAACAGGGGTCATTCTATAAGGACCCTTAGAAACTGGACTGACACAAAGAACAATAGAGATCTCGAACTCAATCTCCCAATGCGGGGACAATTCAGGCAACTCATTAGGAAATACATCCTCAAAATTGTGGACGACTAAAATTTTCTTAATCGGCACCTTATGACTTCCAATGGTGCAGGCATAAGCCAAGTAAGCTTTACATCCGCTTCTCACCAGATGTTTGGCATGCAGGGACGAGATCAACACTGGCATCTCCTTCTTCCTAATGCCTTAGAAGAAAAAGGTTTCCATCCCAGGGATGTTAAAATAAACCCTCTTTATAAAGCAATCAATGGTGGCATGGTTTTAAGCCAGCCAGTCCATCCCCAAAATTACGTCAAAACCTCCTATTTTTAGTAACACCAAATCCACAATTAGACATTGTCCATCTACTTCCATTACGCATCCAGATATACAACATTAGTAATTACAGGGAATCCAATATGGGAACACACAGATAATCCATACTCCAATATATGAGGGGTAGTGGTAATAAGGCACACAAATCATGGAGAAATAAAAGAGTGGGTAGATCCTGAATCAAATAAGATAGATGCAAGAACTCCACAAATAGAAAGAGTATCTTCCACGACATTTGACGATGCCTCTGGCTCCTGAATAGTCACTGCAAAGGCCTTAGCCAGAATGGTTGGCTTTCTCCCCTCTAATCTCGGGCAATTCTTGATCAAGAGGCCTTGCAATTCGCATTTGAAATAAGCTCCTGTCATTCGACGGCACGGCTGCCCCGGATGCATCCTTCCACAGGTGGTAAAGTGCACAGTCGACGTCTTTGAATTAGTCATCGACTGAGCTGGCACATCACCCTTTCATTTATCAGTCGTCCTTGTTTTCTTGGACGATCCAAAAGATCCCCTAATAGATCCGTCACTCACGCCTGCACAGCTAGCTGCCCTCTTTGCGTAGAATTTTTCTATCTCCACTTCTTTTTAGTAAATGACTGTCCTATCTAGTATATCGGCATACGTCTCAAGCTTTAATATGGACAGTTGTTTCCTGATATCATCCCACATTCCTTGTTGAAACTTCTTCTCCTTTCTTAATTCATTTTCTACATAGTAAGGTGAGAATCGGGACAGCTCAGTAAATTTAGCATCGTACTCAATCACCGATATACTCCCTTGCCTTAATCTCAAGAACTCCATCTCCTTTTGATCCCGGAGATTGGATGGAAAGTATTTTTTTCAGAAACGTTTCCTCGAACATATCCCAAGTGATCATCTCGTTGAGAACTCTTAGCGCTCTCTTCCTCATGCCCCACCAACTGTCCGCTTCACCCTCCAACTTATATATGGCGAAGGAGACCTTCTCCTGGCCCGTACACCTAATTATTGTAAATATTTTCTTCATCCTCTTTAGCCACATATTGACTTTAGCCGAATCGGGTTTTTTCAAAAAGTCTGGTGCTCGCTCCGCCGTGAATCGATCATACGTGGTTGGAGCCAGAATGGCCAGAGTTGGCTCGGTCGCAGGGACCGGAGCCATATGCCTGTGCTCGACAAACTCCATTACGTTGGCCATTCTTTCCAATAAATCTACATAGGCGGCCTCCCGATCATGGGGGATATTATGGCCATTCCCTCTTCCTCTTCCACTACCCATCCTAAAATCAAAACATTCACGATATTATAATCCCAGAAAAATAAAATATCCATCAACTCATCAAAATTAAACCTAGGCTAGGTTCCAAGCTTCTTTAGGACTCTAGTCGCCTAAGTTACCCTAGCCTACTTCTTTTGAAAATTTAGTATGAAGATTTAAACATGTGCTTCCGTATTTTCGATCGATCAATTCCTAAGGTATCTCATCTCTCTCTGATACGAATTGTGACGGAATAGATTTTTTTTTTTTTGGCATTCCGTCAGCGACCTCCCAAGACGGACACCAAGATGTCGGTGGTCTGGTCTGGGCCGGTCATGCCTACCGATCACAAGATCACAGATGCCGTTTAGGATCCATACACGATATCTATAAAATATGTGACGGAAGTCAATCTATTAACCTGCCAAAACGTTTACATTCATATCCATAAAACTCATTCTTTTGCAGACATAATCATAAAAGTCTAATTACAAAATTGCATATATTTCGATCGGATCATTACAATAAAACTGTTTCTTCCGGGTAACTGTAAAATATGCTTTCCAATCCTTAAAATCATTCAAACGGAGCTCTAGTCACTCCATCTCATCAAGTACGAGCTCTATAGTTTCATCTGGAGGAAGAAAAAATAGAAAACAGTGAGTCAAAACTCAATAATGTACATGCAGATCTTCCGTAAAGCATTTAAGCTGTGAGGCGGATACCTATACATATGCAGCATGAATATTATAAAATAACAGTTGACCGGACAAATACATATGAGCATGAATATTATAAAAATAAAAGTTGACTGGACAAATACATATACAACATGAATATTATAAAAATCACAGTTGACCGGATCATGGCAAATACATAATGTAAAGAAGTCAGGAAAGTCGAAGCAGTTAAATTTTAAAAATCGGAACAAAAAATAGAATTGGTCATGTTATAAAAATTTCTCTTCTCTTTTATTTTTATCGGTAAAGGACATCACTAGTGAAGGGGGCAATAATCAAGGATAGATTATGTACATCTCCTCACAATCCCGGCATAACCTCCTTGTACAAAGCCCCGAGAACGGCTCTCACTTCCTCCTTATACAAAGCCCCGAGGACAGCTCCATTTCGTTTCCTCGATTACCACCGTAATGTTCTAAGGCATGTCGAAGAATTTTATCTCTCAGTGATAAAGTCCAATCTTATTTATCTTGTCATAAGACCAGTTCACTTCTTCTTTAGTTCATATTCCGGACGGGTACAAATCTTTCGGTCATCATGTTGCAAAGTCGATTTTTCAGTTAACATAAAGCCGGTTTCAAATCCATAAATCTCATTCCGGTCAATAATTTTTTGTTATGTCTCAAAGCCGGTTTACTTCTCCATTTTTATACTATTTAAGTTCAATCATAAGCTGAGTAGAAAACGGAAAGCAGAAAGCAGCAAGCATGAAGTAACCATAAAATTAAACATCATATTTTCAATCCAATCGTACAGCAAGCAAGACGTCAAAGATTCATCTTATCAAACAGTAATTAAATTGACAACTCTGATATATTATGTGTTGAAACATTTAAATCTGAAGAGAACACTTGCAATATTCTTAAGGTCGGGACTTGAAAATAGTACTAAAAGCTGAGTTTAAAAAGGAAAGGTACACTTGCATTAAACCATTATTACAATTTAAGCTTGAAAATGGGGGTATACTTACATTAAACCATTATTACAATTTAAGCTTGAAAACGGGGGTACACTTGCATTAAACCATTATTACAATTTAAGCTTGAAAATAAGGGTACACTTGCCTGACTGTTGACCGCCCACTCCAACTGATTTGAAACTTTTTCTCCTTCTTCACTCCTTAACCTCCTTCCTTGCCAGAAATCCTACACCCATCCCTCAGTTGGAGCGCAGTATATAAAGATGATGGATTAGGTGGAGTAAGTGGGGGTGAGTCACCTATTTAGTACTTCCCTTCAGGGGTTAGATGGGAGTAAGTGAGGCAAGTTACCTACTTCGTACTTTTGTCCAGAAGGTCAACGGAGTGGTTTACTTGCTCTGATTAGATTGTGATCTAGTTGGGATCTAACAACAAAGTTGGCCCTTACATTTAGTTTGCCCTTAATTTATTCTGATCAAAATTTTTTAATTCAATGGTCAATTCTAGCTTGTCAACATTTTCTTTAAAGTCGGCCAGCCATTCTATTGGTCAACTTTTTCGGTCAACGCTTTTTACTCTAATCCACCCAACTTTTACTCAAAGTCGGCCAACGTTTCTTTTCTCTTATTCAAGGTTGGTCAACATTTTTAAAAATCGGTCAACCCATCGGTCAACCTTTCGGTCAACATCTTGACGTCGATCAACATTTTGACACCGGTCAACATTTTGACGATGGTCAATTTTTCAATGTTAGTCAACATTTTGACGCCGATCAATATCATGACACCGGTCAACAGTTTGACGATGGTCAATATCTCGACGTTGGTCAATATTTTGACACCGGTCAATATTATGACACCGGTCAACATTTCGATTACTATTAGTTCCGATCTTCCAGTGTTGTAAGGCCACTCCGGTTCAAGTCGAACTCAAAATACTCTGATTTTTAAGTAGCGATATTTTACTTTGATTTTAAACTTCTTTAATTTTGGGATCTCACACCATACACTGCCTACCTCCCTGCAGGGGATAAAGAATCAATGTATGGTTGATTATGTTTAGTATCCAGCAACATCTTGATTGCATCTGATACTGAATCTTGAAACCCTTCCTGATCCGCCATTTCCTAAGTAAGAGATCCGGAGTCAATCCTCACTTCACTATCAGCAGAAATTGGCTCCTCATCAGTCTCATCTAGCAAACAGTTTTCCAAGAGACCATACACTGCCTGCCTCCCTTCCGAAGATAATGAATCAATATATAAAATTATTATACCTTAAAAACCCGCCTGATCAGCCACTACTAAAGTAGAAGCCTCACACCCTACAGTAACCTCACCTGGAGCAGAACCAAGATCAGACCGGCAACAATAAGGCAAATGGTCATAGGATTGATCAAGTTGTATCTCGTCAGTCCTACTGTTCGTTCTCAAAGGTATCGCCAAGTCAAGCTCCAATCCCACTTGATCTCCAACTAAGGAAGCCCCTTGGCCAGCAAAATCTGGGCATCTTCCTGATAGCTATGAAACACTTCAAAAACATTTGATGTATCCATAGCATAACCAGTTCCCAATTCATGTCAAGATTGGAAAATCTAACCGACATCAGGAACAGAGACATCACAACACTGAAGAACTTCAATGGTGTTAGAGTTTGGTAGTGAAGGATTGAGATCGGGGACAGCCACCGGCCTTGTGAGCGAGGTAGCATTGTCCTGTGCCGTTTGAATACTAGATAACGTAGCAAAGGACTGCCCAATTGGTACAATTTTACTAGAAGGCCTAAAATTCCTCTTAGATGTGGGAGGGGGGCAGAGTGATTAGACTAAAAGGAATTGTTACCTCGAGCAGGCTTCCATTGGTATTCCATTTGAATCTCCACATGAGCCATGCCAGAAAAAGACAACGTTTCCATATTTAACCTAACCCTAGAAGGAAGAACCACACCGGACCTACTTCAACTCAAACCCGAGCATATTGCATACGGTCTATTCTAGCTGTGCTAGCATCCAATTGAATTGGTTTCCCGATCGCACTAGCGATCCAACTTAGACTAAGAGGCATCCAGAATTCCACCGGCACATTAAGCAAATTAATCCATATGGAAAAGGTCATATGTTCCTCCTTACATAGGGACATCCCTAGAAACTATCGCTTGAGAAATAAGGATTTTTCGGCAGAGGTCCAGGGACCAGTCCTCAAACACTTCTCCATCATAACTGCAGAAGTAAAATGGAAGAAAAAGAAGCCTGAAGCATTACCAGTCACATGACAGAATCCAAACCACGCCTAAATTTTTCGAGAAATAGAATCGACAACGTGGAAATGCAGAGGTTTATCGAAGAAGTAGCCCACCAAAGTGGCACCCCATATCTCCTCCCCTTGTTTAATGACTTCAGGAGGCGGTGAGATAAAAGCAGTACCACCTTCAACTTTCTGAGGAGGGAAGAATCTCAACGGCACAATAAGGGATGAACCTATTATGTGGATAATAGCCGACCATGACAGAGGAGAAGAGATAGGCAAATCGGCAGGCTGTGTGTTCTCCGAAGAGCTAATAGACATATCTGCAGGCAAGGGGTTCAGTCGACTGTTTGAAAAGTCAAAAACAGAGACAACAGGGCCAACCCCAATCTGGTGAACACCAGCCAAGGAAGCCAACGCAGCAAGCTCACCCAGACATACCTCGAAATTAATCGCGCTTAAAACTAACAAAGGACAAACTACTTGGGATGAGCCCGAGGCATATCTAGAATAACCCGATGATTGAAGAGAAGGAGCAAGGGGACCACCAGAGCAATCATGAAGAGAAAGGCACTACAGGTCTGAAGCGGACGACAATAGAGATACAAGTGGAGTGGGACAAGAGATAGGGTTCGCAGGAAGGTCACTCCCCGCAACGGGGAGAAAAGCAAAGGATGAAAGCAATAACGCAATGGAGAGTGCCAAACTGAAATGGAGAGGAGACAGAGAAGAAGGACAAGG
>JAODPA010045545.1:0-11783 GCA_025585075.1 Nepenthes mirabilis | reverse complement strand
TATTAATATACACGTTTAAAACTCATCAAAATATTAAAAAAAAATTGTCTACTAATAGCAATCCAATAATATCAACATCTTAATCATAAAATAGTTTACAATACAGGCTACCATTTATAAATACACCATTATTACAATAAACCAACTATAACTCCTACAATAATTCCAAATACAATAAACTGACTATTAAATAATCCTCGGAAAACTCATTCTTTCAACCATGATCTGCAAGTCATCTATATTGCTAATCTAAAATTGGATAAAATATAACAAAAGTAAGACAAAACTCAATAAAGCATAGATATATATAAGTATACATGCTGAAAATACAGCCAATAATATTAATTGTAAAATATATCGAAAACTAAGAACAAAAATAATAACCAATGATCATTGATAACCTTACCAACTAATATTGAATATCGAAGGTCGAACTACAAATTCTTACCCTATAGTTTGATTTATACAACACTATTTAAAATTTGTAATTAGGCTATCTACATATTAACACTATAGATGAAAAAAAAAATATCACATTTTAAATCAGTAAATTTAGGTAATGACATTTGTGATGCATCCCTAGATCCAAATTTTAAACAAATTTGAGTCGACTTAAATATCCGGATCCGACTCTGTTCATTGAGTCTGAACCGTGCACACCACTACAACAAACAAGATATCAGGTGTCTGCGAGAGATTGTTCCACCAAAAATACTCCGACGCTCAAATCAGTTAACTTTCAAATTTTTAAGAAGGTAAAGAGAAAATGCGAGCAATGAGAAGATGAAGAGCTTTTGAGATTGGGGTTTTTGACATTGGGGTTTTGCTTTCGATGGAGAGGCTTTTTGTGGCTTGTGAGGAACGTTGTCTTTCAGCTTTAGCACTGTGTTCACAACGAACATAAGGCCAGAGAGAGTTGGCGTTCTAAAAACTTAGAAGCCTTCAGAATTATCAAAGCACTACGTGAGCATATGAGGGCGTTCTCAGCAGAGAAGAGAGGGTATGTAGTTTGAGAAGTAAGCGTATTTAGCAAGGAAGTCACCGAGTGTGAAGTTTGAGTAGAGAACGTGCCCTGTAGTGAAGACTCCATGGACTTTTATAGATGAAATGTTGGGCAACCTTCCTTGGGCAGGAAGATTTGACTCCTACAATCTGTTGGGATTACTTCCTTTCCTGGCATGGAACTTTAATGGCGATAACGGCTCTATGGTACTTACCAAAAAAAGATAACGGCTCTATGGATTACTCGCCTTCCTTCTGTGCTTTGTTACCGTTAGAGATTGCTGCAAACAGGAAGAGAGTATCGGGCACTTTCCTCATGGGATGTGCCCTGAATCTACTGGTATCCGTTACAGTGAATATTGCCTTTTGAGAAGGTGTAAAATCAGGAAAAAGAACCGTTACGGATCATGTACGGAGGTGTGGGCCAACGGGGCCTAACCCACGAGAGGCTTGCTCTTAAGCCGGCCTATTGATGTGCTTTTGGTCAACAGAAACGTTGACCGTCTTTGAGAACTTGTTGGCCACCTAACTTTAATGGTAGTAACGGCTCTAGCGATTACTCGCCTTCCTTCTGTACTTTGTTACCGTTAGGGTTTGCTGTAGATAGGAAGAAAGTATCTACCGCTTTCCTTATGGGATGTGCGCTGAATCTGTCGGTGCCCATTACAATGAAGATTGCCTTCTAAAAAAGTGCGAAATCAAGGAAGAGAACTGTTACTGGTCGTGTATGGAGGTGTGGACCCAACTAGGCCAGGCACACATGAGGCTTGCTCTTAAGCCGGTCTATTGAAGCGCTTCTGATCAACAGAAACGTTGACTGTCTCTGGGAACCCGTTAGCCGTCTAACTTGCCTTTCTTCCGGTCAACGCCTGACGTTGACCGACCTGGCGCGTATGCGGGCCCTTGTGGATCTGGGCTGTTTTTCTTTCTTGGGCCAGCCCACTATGGGCGTACCCATCCTAACCCCCCATACTGATAGTTTGAATTCTGATCTCCAGCATATTCATGATGGGACGTGTCCGACTAACATCCGTTAAGCTCTACTGGACTTGTTGCGAAAGCTTTGACCGGAATTGTTAAATGTCTAGGGCAAAGCCTAGAGTATTTTTGAAGATTTGACCGGATTCGTTGACCATTTAGACCAAAATTTGGATAGCTGCGGAAAGAAATATTGACCGGATTTGTTGACTGTCCATGCTAAAATTTGGAGAACTGATGAAAGAAATGTTGACTGGACTCATTGACCGTCTAGGGAAAAATTCGGATAGCTAATGAAGGAAATATTGTCCGAATTTATTGACTGTCTAGGTCAAAATTTGGAGCACCTGTGGGAATTGAAACGACGCGTCATCCTCAGTCGGCCTGTCAGTCGAAAAGGCGGCCCCGTGTCTGCACGCGGTGAATTTAAGATCCTGGTAATTAATGCACCAGAGGATCTAATTCAATTATGCCCGTTCAGGAAATGACACATGGCAGTAATAATGGCGCACGTTTACGAGACGGTTAGCATGCACTGTATTCACATTGCCCTTTAAGTTTTTCGTCCGTTTTATTTTGAATTTCCCACGCTTTCCTTCACCTTCCCTTACTGAAAAACCCTAAGTGTTCTACCACTTCTTGCGCTTCCACATCCATGGCTTCCTCTGTTACGAAAATTGCTTTGGACCTTAGAGAAACTGATGTGAAGGAGTTGTATGTAGAGTACAACATCCCTAAGGAGATCGCCTTTTGGGTTCCTGGCAAGGAGGACAGGGCATTCTTGCCACCTGAGGGCTATATTACCTTCTATGAGGCCCATTTGAAGAGTAGGATGCGTGTCCCGGTCTTCGATGAGTTGCTGGCAATTTTTGCGGCTCTTCAAGTTCCAATCACATAGTTCCACGGGAACATCGTGTGATACTTACACTCTTTCTGCATATTTCTTCGTCAGCATTCAAGACGGATGACTGTGGCGATAGTCAGAGGGCTATTCAAATTTAACCAGAGTACGGAGTGGACCTCCCTGGCCCCACGCAGTGTCTCCAATCAGTACGGCCATCTATGATTCCTTGAAGAACTAGAAGTACCAGTTCTTCTTTATTCGCGAGGGCGAGTCCTGACCATTGGCTAGGGAGTGGGGCAAGTACCTAAGATTTATACTAGGACTCCCTCTAATGAGGAGACAACATCCCTGGAGTGGCTGTTCAAGTTGGTAGAGGGCCATCTTGTAAAGTTTCGGAGAGACCGCTTGGTCTCTCGTGCTGAGACCAAGAAAGCCAAGTGGGGGCCTCTTTCTCCTGAGTAGAAAATGAGGGAGCCTCCCAGGAAAATGAAGGTTGGGACCCTTGTGATCAGAGAGCCACCCACCAAAGGGTCTCCCGAAGGTCCAGTGGTGAAGAGAATGGTGATGCCTTCTTTATCTTCCTCCCCCGAGCCAAGGAGTGTACTGGCTGGCTAGCTTTTAGGAGTTGACGATAACTCTGATTTGGGCAGCATTGAATCTGCTGATGAGGCCTATAGGGCCAGACTGTGTTCCTCTGCTAGTTGTGTCGTTCTGGCCTTGACGCAACCGGAGCGCCTGGAACAATTGAAGCCTCCTACGGAGCCCATGGTGGAGCAGGCTGCTGATCTGTCGGAGGAGATACCATCTGGAGAACCCAAGGAGGCTCCTATTGTGCCTCCTGTTGCATCGATCGCGGCATTATCCGAGGAGCTTGCTTCTGGGGAACTATAGGAGGCATAAGAAGCACCAACCGCCAGAGAGCCTCCATCTGCGATTGGTGTTAGTGCTGAGTTCATGAAGGAGACTGCCATCGAAGAGCCCGCTCAGGCTAGTTTGATCGTGGAGAGGCAGGAGGAATCCTCCGCTAGAGAGCTTGCGGTGACGAGATATCTTTCAGAGGAGCTACCAGAGGATCCTGTAGCGGAGGCTACTGCTAGGCATGCTGATGAGGGTTTCATTTCTATCCCTCCACCGCCAGAGACAAGGTCTTGCATCGGGCCAGAAAGGCCGGTGCGCAGAATTTGGTAGGTAACCTCTTGCAAATTGTTTTTTTCCTTTAACTCCTTTGTTGTTGATACTTACCATTTTTACAAGCGGATAAAGTTTTGGGCGCAGTTGCTACGGCGCTAGGTTAGAGAGACGGGGTGATCTCTGATAGGAATACAAAAATCGCTTGGCTTGACACGGAGTTAGAGGCGCTAAAGGCAGAGCACCGGGAGGACACGGTTGCCCTAGAGTCTGTGTTGGCCAGCTTGGAGGCGAAGAATGCCAAGCTAAGAGAGGAAAATGCCGGCTTGAGGGAAGCTGTGGTGACCGGCCTGGTGGAAGAGAACGACTGACTAAAAGATGAGAACGTCCACCTAAAAGAAGAGGTTGAACGGGCTACGAGGCGGATTGACCAGCTCGCGGGGCAAATGATCACCTTAGAGAACGAGCTGACTGCTCGCATTCGTCCCCACGAGATCTCAAACATACTGTTGGCACGGTTATAGGAGGGGGTCAACATCAGCCGGCGGATCGCACGGCTGATTGACCTCAATTTTCCAGTGGAGTAATTCAGGCCAGAGAATCATTTTGTACAGCGTCGCAAGAGCGTCGTGGGGGAGCCCCAAAGTGGTCACAGGCCACCACCGCCTCCTTCTGAGAGCTCCGCTGCTCCTTAGCTTTTGTATTCTTATTGTTCTTTCGCTTACTGATATAACTTCATCACAAGTAATAAAAGGAGTAGTTGTCTCATTGTTGTTAAGTGTTACGCCTTCATTGTCACTGTTTTCTTTTTGAGTCTGTCTATCCGGCCAACTTGGTGTGTTTCTTGCAAGTTGTTCGTCCGCCTTGTGGCGTTGCCAGTGTGTTTCGGAGGACTTGGGTCCTTGTGAAAGTACTAAGGCAGATTTTGATGTCATGCGAAGCCTGCTTGGTATTCGTGCGTGAGTAAAGGCCTGGTGGGGTGGCCCAAACGTTGACTTGGGTGGCCCGCTTTTGGGAGGAGTTCTTTTACTCCCATCTACCGTCATTGATTGATCTCATTGTTCCCCTTGTAAAGGAGGTCATCGCGCATGCTACTTGAGCCCCCTAAGATTTTGACTGTAAACGGGTCATTTGGATGACCAAGATTTAGATACGACCACTTATGGGTCGCCTGAATGACCAGGATTTAAATACGACAGCTCATGGGCTGCTTGGACGACCGATGTTTAAGTATAACCGCTCATGGGCCGCCTAGATGATCAGGGTTTAAATACGATCGCTCATGAGCCGCTCGGATAATCGAGATTTAAGTACGACTGCTCATGAGCCGCCTGTATGATTAGGGTTTAAATACTTCCGCTCATGAGCCGCCTAGATGACCAGTGTTTAGTAATGAGCAAGTAAAAACCCATCCGATTTAGGAGCAATTTCGGTCGCTTAGCCCTATAACAAAAAAGACATACAGACATGTAAACATGTACAAAAATGGAGAAAACAAAATACATCATTCAAAAGGGGATACTTGTTTTATTAATTAAAAATTAAATACATACATTTACATGCAGACATATGAAAGATCTAGTTGGACCCTTCTTGAAAGTAGAGTTTGAGGTGGATCGCATTCCACGTCCATGGGACCAACTTGCCGTCTTGGTTTCGGAGCTTGTATGCTCCGTTTCGTAGGATGGCGATGACTAAGAAAGGCCCTTCCCAATTTCGGGAAGCCTATATAGCTTGGCAATCTTGCCCGTAGCCTCGATATTTCACAAGACCAAATCTCCAATAATGAACTGCCGCGCCTTTACCTTCTTGTTGTAACAACGGGCAATTTGCTGTTGGTAGACTGCAGTTCGCATCCTAACAGCATTGCAGGCTTCCTCTAATAAGTCTAGGTGTTTCTGAATTTTCTAAAAGTTACCTTACGAGTTGAAGGATTTGACTCGAAGATTTGGAAGCCCGATCTCAATCGGGATTACCGCTTCATTTCCATAGCAGAGGCTGAAGGGTGTCTCGCGAGTCGGCTTCTTTGGAGTTGTCCGATAAGACCAAAGGACGGAGGGTAATTCGTCCACCCAATAGTCCTCTGTGTCCTCCAACTTGGTCTTAAGACCGTGGAGTAGCATGCAATTCATAACATCCACCTGTCCATTCGCTTAAGGATATACTACCGAAGTATGGACCAGCCTAATACCTAGGCTGGTGCAATACTGTACGAAGCATTTTTTAAAAAAATTAGGTTCCGTTATCAGTCACTATGACCCCTAGAATGCCAAACCTGCTAATTATACTCTAGCAAATAAACTCAAGGGCGTTGTGCTCCGTGATCTTAGCCAGCAAGATAGCCTCGACTCATTTGGTAAAATAGTCGATACCTACAATGACGAACTTCCTTTTCCCCGTTGTAATGGGAAACGAACAAAGAATATCAAGCCCCCACTGTGCGAAATGCTAAGGAGTATAGAGGGACTTCAGCTCAGCAGATGGCTAGTGGTGAAGATTACCATGAATTTGGCAACTCTCACACCTCTTGACGAACTCGAGTGCATCCTTCCTCATTGACGGCCAGTAGTAACCCTGTCGTATGATCTTGAATGTCAAGTTCTTACCGCCGATGTACGATCTGCAAATCCTAATGTATGATCTGCAAATCCCAATGTGGACTTCGCTCAAGGCGTAGTCGGCCTCCTCGGGGGTGAGGCCCCAGAGGTATGGAGTCGAGTAGTCACGGCGATATAGCCGTCCATCGACTACAGTGTACCAGCCGGCCGTCTTCTTGATCCGCTTAGCTACATCTGCATCTTTATGGAGTGTTCCATCCGCAATGTACTTTTGGTATGGGGTCATCAAATTTTTTACCTCAAAGATCTACATTGCTTCCTATTCCTCTGTACTGGAAGCGCTCAGAACCTCCCGCATGTCTCTCGAGTACTGCTCTGAGTTTTCAGCTGTCACTGCTCGAGCCAATTGGTCGGCCTTCCAATTCTTGATTCTGGGAACGTGGACCGGGGCTAGCCCGTCGAACCTCTGAGCGGCCTTCTTCACTTTGGACAAGTACTTGGCCAAGTGTGGGTTGCTCACCTCGAAGCTCCCGTTAACTTGGTTAACGGTTAGCTAAGAGTCGCTGTAGACAATCAATCGCCAAATTGAGGACTCTTTAGCCAGTCTTAATCCGGCCAATAAGGCTTCGTATTCGGCAACGTTGTTGGTGGTTAGGAAGTCGAGTCTAAGGGAGTACTTCACCTTAAACCCATTAGAGGTCCTGAGGACCACCCCAACACTGCTGCCTGAGTTCGTAAACGATCTGTCTACATTGAGGACCCACTCCAGTTTTCCTCATGCTACTCTGCGTCCTCAGTGGGCTATTTTTCCAGAATTAGGATCGTGGTCTCAACAATGAAGTCGACCAGAGCCTGCCCATTAATGGCTAGTCTGGGTCAAAATTCGATATCGAACTCTTCCAATTTGATAGCCCACTTCACCAGCCACCCAGAAATTTCAGGTTTCTGGAGGATACTCTTCAATGGCCGGTTGATGAGAACAATCATGCGATGAGCCTGGAAGTAGGGTCTCAATTTTCGGACGGAGAAAACAAGTGCCAAAGCCAACTTTTTCGCACGTGGATAGTGTATCTTTGGGCCGGTCAACGTCTTGCTCACGTAGTAGACCGACCGCAGAGAGTCAGGGTGCTGGCATACGAGGACGGAGCTGAGGGTCGCCTCTGATACCACTAGGTAGAGGTATAGCTCCTCTCCGCCCATTGGTGACGTTAGAAGTGGTGGACTGGCCGAATACTGCTTCAACTCGTCAAAGGCCGCCTGGCACTCTGCCGTCCATTGGAACCCGTTCGACTTCGTCCCCCTTAGAGTCTTAAAAAAAGGCTCGTACTTGTCACCTGACTTGGATAAAAAATGGAACAAGGCCACTAGTCGTCCGGTTAGCCGTTGGACATCCTTGATATTCCGCGGCGGAGCCGTGTCAGCGAGGGTCTTGATCTTCTCTGGGTTTGCCTCGATTTATCGTTGAGAGACGATGAAACTCATGAACTTCCCCGAGGCCACTACGAAGACGCACTTGGCCAGATTCAGCTCCATTTGATGTGCGTGGAGCACTTTGAATGATTCAACAAGATCGTGAACATGGTCATTGGTGGTCCTACACTTGACGAGTATGTCGTCGACGTACACCTCCATATTGCGGCCGATCTGCTTCTCAAATATTTTGTTCACAAGCCGCTGGTAGGTGGCTCCTACGTTCTTTGGTCCGTCATGAACAAAGTGTGCTCATCGTCTTCCGAGTTCATCCGGATCTAGTTATAACCCGAGTACGCGTCCATGAAACTTAACAGCTCGTGTCCGGACGTAAAATCTACTAGCAGGTCGATCCTAGGTAAAGGAAAGCTGTCTTTCGGATAGGCCTTGTTAACGTCGATAAAGTCAACACACATTCACCATTTTCTGTTACTTTTCTTTACCAGGACGATGTTGGAGAACCAGTTCGGGTACTAGGCCTCTATGATGAAGTTGACGTCTAATAACTTCCTTACTTCCTCCCAGATGGCGACCAACTTTTCCATAGAGTGGTTTCTCCACTTTTGCCTGACGAGTTTGTGGTCGGAATCAAAGCCTAACTTGTGAACCATTACTCCGGCCGGAATTCTAGGCATGTCCGCAAGAATCCATGCGAAGATGTCAGCGCTATGTCACAAGAATGTGATTAGCTCGTTGCGCAATGTACCAATGAGTGAGCCGCCGATCTATACGCACCTTTTCGGATCCTCCAGGCTCAGTGAGACTAGATCGGTTGCCTCACCAAACTGCGCTTGCTACAGGGTTGTTTTGTCTTGATAGTCAAGTTCTCCTGCCGACTTGGTGCTACCGTTGGGAACGATTTGGGACATGTAACATGTCCGCCCGGTGATCTGGTCACCCAACACTTTGCCCAAACCGTATGATGTTGAAAATTTCATCTTGAGGTGCGGTATCGAGGTGACGACTCCGATCGCTATTTGGCATGGAAGGCCTAGGATAGCGTTGTATACGAAGGGTAAATCGACTACCAAGAAGATGAGTATACGATTTGCCATTCTTAGGTATGTGCCCAGGGTGACCTCTAATTGGATCGTCCCGTGGACGGGCACCGGCTCATTGTCAAAACTGTATAGTGGGCCTTCGACAGATTTTAACTGACTCTTTTCTTAAACCAAGTTTAAAAAACGCATCAAGGTAAAACAAATCACATGAACTTTCATTGTCAATGAATACTCGTTTCAGTTGATAATCGATGCTACCATTTGAAACGAGTGTGGATACACTAAGGGGATCTGCATGGGGGAGATTACATGTGCTAAGTCATTGTTGATAAAACTAATGACATTAACCGTGATGCGCTACTTCTTCCTCCCAATCTGCTACTCCTTGTTGTCCGCTGGATTCTTGGCCGATCAAGTAGTAATCATATTGACCACTCTTACTGCGACCCAATTCTGTGGAGGGGAAGGCTTTAATCCTTCTCCGCCTGCAATGCCAGAGCTCTGGCCAGGGTTCTTGACGAACCTGGTGATATGGCCTCTTTAGATCAGCTCTTCTATCTCTCGCTGGAAAGTCTTACAATCCTCCGTAGAGTATCCAGGAGATCGATGGAAATCACAATACTTAGCCAGATTTCCTCCCTCCACTTTCTCAAATAGTTTTGGCCGCTTAAGAAGCTTTTCCCCGCGGACTTGCATGAGGACGTTCTAACGTGTATCGAACAAAGGCGTCACGTTGATCGGCCCGTAATCCTTACGCTTTGGTGGTCCGGTCCTGTGGTGCTTCCTGCGGGAGTGATCGCCACCGTTGAACTTTCGCTTTCCCTCTCCTGAGAATGAGCGAGGCTACTCAATCCGCTCGGGACACTTAGCCTCATTGGACTCCTCTGCTGCCGCATAGATTCGGGTGATAGACTCTACCTCTCGGAAGGTCTGCGGAGTCTTGTGCACCAAGTGCCTGAAGAAGTCCCCGTATGACAGCGTGGAGATAAAACTACGCAACTTCATCTCCTCTACCACGAAGCGATCTAGAAATTTCTACGGATTCTCTCCCTGCTTCTACTTGATATGGGAGAGGTGTCAAGGCTATTTCTCTTCTCGACGACTGGAAGTGTATTCCGCTAAGAAGAGATCAGACAGCTCCATGAAGCTCCTGATCGAGTCTGAGGGGAGGTGATGGAACCACATAAGGTGAGTAGGAAGTAGCGGTATATTGCTGTGTCCTCCAACCCTTGCAGACTCAGATAGAAGCGAAAATGATCGAGGTGATCCACCGGATCAGCGCTTTCATTGTATGAATCTAGGGGTGGCATCTTAAACTTTATTGGCATTGGACGGTTCAAGATTTCGACAGTAAAAGGAGATCTGTTCAAATCAATGGCGTGCTCGTCATCCTTGAACACGCGGTTCCAGATTTTTTTCAATCTTGGATCAACCCAAGCAGCGTTGGTTGATCTTTTGGAATTGAGATAAGTCATCAACTCCGTTCTTTCTCTGGTGTGGCCAGTAGCCAACTAACTACTGCCACCAGTGAATCTGATGACCCTGGAGGCTCCCTCCTAATCCTGGGTCCTGATCTCCACCCGAGAGTATCAAAGGTTCCTTCGTTCTAGACTTTCCTCCGGAGTCATGCTACCCAATCGCTCCTCAAGCCTTGGCCTGCTTTGGGCACGTGAGGACTTCGGCGTCTGAATGTTGGCCTGCTTTCTAGATTTCTTGACCTGTTTCTTCTTCCTCTAGCCTCCTCTCCTAGAAGCTGATACAGGGACTGCCACTGGCGGAGCCCCGTGCTATGAGTACTCCTAGAGCAGAGCGTCTGGAGTATCTTATTTGTGTTCTGTATATACTCCACCAGATTTTGAAAGAAGGGCAATGGCACCCTGTTAACCGTCCTGTTGACCATGGCACCAGTAGCGTGGTCCTAATCGGGAGAGGTTACGTCTCTAACAGGCTCGCTAATTTGTGCTCTCGTGTTCACCATTCTGGTTGGCTAAAAATGTGAAATTGAGAAGGGTATCTGGTAAAAAGTAGTCGACTTTTCGTAAGTGCTTACCACAGACGATACCAATGATGCGTCCCTAGATCCAAGTTTCGAATAAACTCGAGTCGACTTGAACATCTGGATCCGACTTTGTTTACTGCGTCCGGACCCTACACACCACTAAAACAAACAAGAGGTCAAGTGTCGACAAGAGATTATCCTTCTGAAAATATTCCGACGCTCAAGTCAGTAATCGACCTTAGAACTTTTAAGGCTCCATGGGTTTTTATAGATGAAATGTTAGGCGACCTTCCTTGGGCAGGAAGGCTTAATTCCTGTAATCTGTTGGGATTACTTTTTTTTTTTGACATAGAGTTTTAATGGCGGTAACGACTCCAGGGATTACTCACATTCCTTCTGTACTTTGTTACCGTTAGGGTCTGCTACAAACAGGAAGAGAGTATTTGGCGCTTTCCTTATAGACGTACGCTGAATCTGTTGGTACCCGTTACGGTGAATATTACCTTTTGGAAAGGTGCAAAATTAGGGAAGAGAACCGTTATTGGTCGTGTACGGAGGTGTGGGTCCAGTTAAGCCTGACCCACGTGAGGCTTGCTCTTAAGCTGGCCAATTGAAGCGCTTTTGATCAACAGAAACATTGACCGTCTATGAAAACTTGTTAGCCGCCTAACTTAGCCTTTCTTCCAGTCAACACCTGACGTTGACCGTCTTGGCGCGTATGCAAGCCCTTGTGAATTTGAGATATTTCTCTTTGTTGGGCCAGCCCACTATGAACATACCCATCAATTTGCTTATAAATGGTA